>ML281601.1:0-61284 GCA_005239495.1 Nicotiana undulata
TCTTGCCTTGTGTCTTGGGCCACCAAGAAACAAAATTCAGTAGCTTTGTCTACTGCTGATGCTGAATATGTGGCTGCAACCTCTTGCTGTGCCCAGTTTCTTTGGATCAAGCAACAACTCCTGGACTTTGGTATAGATGTGGGATGCATTCCTATTTACTGTGATAACACTAGTGCAATTAGTATGACGAAGAACCCGGTTCATCACAAGAGAACTAAGCACATAGATGTTAGGCACCATTTTCTGAGGGACAACTATGAAAAGGGAATGATCTCAATCGAATTTTGTGCTACTGATCGTCAAATTGCTGATATATTTACCAAAGCACTGAGTAGGGAGCATTATGAGAGAAACAGGCTTTAATTAGGGATGATTAAGATCACCTAATTGAAAAACAAAAACTGAAAAAAATGGAAAAAAATGGAAAAACAAATTGGCTAGAAAATTCAAATTAGGTACTTAATCAAATTTATCATTGCTCAGTATTATGTATTTATTGCCATACTCTTCTACCATGTATTAATATGATTCCCTAGTTACTAATGATGTTTCTCTATTTTTTTAAATTAAGGCAAATAAAGGATTTTACCTAGATGAACCTGGTTCATCCATGCTGGTTCACATAACTGATAAGGTACGTTCTCATCTCCATATATGTATTAATTCAAGTGCAGTCATACATGAGCAGGACTCTATATATTTTTGGTTCGAATTCAATTCTCATACTTAACCAAATAATGAACTAGTTTCAAGAAGTCCCATCTCACTTGATTAGCCTAGTTTTAGGGGGAAAGTAATTGTCCAATCAATGTCTAATCAATGACAATTCTGAATCGATTAGAATCCCACTTGAGTTAATACTCTTCCGTTGTAATCTCCTCAGCCATAAGTTATAAAAAGGCCATCATTACCCATTGTGCATAAAGCAACAATTGAACCTTGTTCAACTCACTCAACTCACAATATCTACTGCCTCATGTCTTTCTTCTCTCTAAACAATTCAAAATCACCCCCACCAGCTTCTTCTGATTCATCTCCAAACAGAGATTATGATGGAGGCAACTATGAATCAGACTCAAATTCACCCTCAGTGTATAGTGCCGAGTCTCCAGAAAAGTTGACAACCCCTGAACACCCTACAATCCTAGAACCCACACCAAACCCTACCCCAGCCCCCAAGCCTCGTCGTGTAAAAGTTCTTGCATGCAAATCTGTGGCTTTTGGTTCAAGAGCCAAATTCTTGGAAGAATTATTGCATGCTGAAGAAGGCACCACACCAGAATCGTCCAATGAATCATTCAAATCAGCCAATGAAGATGAAGCACATAGTTCAACTAGTATTGAGAAAGATAATTTTGATGCTATCTTTGAAATAAATACTGATCAACAATTTGTGTTCATGGGGTCTGTGGTGGACGTTGAAATGCCTAAAAGGCAAAGAAAATCTGGGAAAGAGAAACCTCTTGAGATCTAGGGAGATGTAAATGTGAGGGGATCGGGAGAAGATGGTACCACACTGGCAATATATGATCTCATGCTTGAAAATCTTGAAGAAGATGTCACAATCTTCGGGGGAGCTAGCGGAGTTGAGGAAGCTGATGCTGGGTTGGAGAAATTGATGAAAGCAATAGATGAACACGTTTATTCTGGAGAAGAAACTTTGGCTAAAAGATTGAGGAAGTTTGGGGACTCATATAACCCCAAGAAAAGATGGACTTTAAAGTCCAAGAAGTCTAAAGCCTCAGTTCCTTCAAAGAAACGGAAAGTTGCTGGTTCTGTTGAGGTACCTGTTTCTAAGGTACGTGCTACACGAAATACTGTAAGAGAGGAGGAAGAGAAGTTAGAAAGGCTCTACAAGAGAGAAAGAGGAAGAGGGCAGCAAAGGGAAAAGCAAAAGTTAGAGAGCCTGTTGAGGCTGTTGTTATTGAAGAAGAGATGTTGGACCTGGTCCAACAAGAGGAGCAGTTGGCTCCAGTTGTGGTTAGGACACCAAAGCCCAAACAGGTTAAGGCTTCTTCAAAGAAGTCAGCTGTTGTGTCCGTTGCAACTCCAAGCACCATCAAAAGGACCAGGTCCAAGACAAAGAAAGTAAAAATTATTGCTAAGGAGGATGATGATGCAGACTGGAGTGGAGAGGATGAGAAGGAAATAGGAGAAGTGACTACTGACAGAGTTGCCATGTTTGGAAAGAGAACGATCTTGAAGGGAAAGTTGATGAAAGATTTGGAGGAGCCTGGAATGAGGTATCTGCTGGATTTTCTGGCAGCACAGGGCTGAAAGGACACGGTCCTTCGCATGGAAGGCAGGATGGTCAGGGATGATGTTGTGGAGTTCATGGGGAATGCCACAGTCATTGGAGGCAGGGTCACCTCCTTGGTCAAGGGAGTTGAAGTCTCCTTTGATGCTCAAGAACTGGGTGTGGTTCTAGATATTCCTGCTGAGGGGTATGAAGACTACACGAGGCAGAGATGGCCTTGTTTAGATGGAATGTCCTCAGCACTCAGTATCACCAGATTCTTCTGTGACAATGAGAATGAGCTTGAACCCAGGGCTGTGTACAAGAATGAGATGAAGCCTGAGCATAAGCATTTATTTGAATTTGTGATCAAATTCATACTGCCCAGACAAGAAGGAAGACACATTGCTAATTACATGGATTTCACCCTCATGGAGTGTCTGTACAAAGGCAAGCAGATAAATTGGCCATCGTTCATAATCCAGCTCTTGGACAGAGTGGTGAATGGAACTAAAGCTTATGCAATCCCCTATGGCTTTATTCTGATTGCAGTTCCAACTCACTTTGGAGTTCCTGCGAAGAAGGCTGAGATGGCTACGGCCAAAGATTATTTTGGGAAGGACACACTGTTGTCTTGTGATTATATTGTAACTGCTCCGACAGATGAACCTGGTTCATCTAGGAAGCATCCTGTAAACAGCAAGGTCCGTACTCTGGTGCAGGAAAGAGAGTTAAAGGATATGGAAATCCTTTGATTGAAATCTCGCTTAATTGAGGTAGAAGTTGAGCGTGATGCTTTAAAAGCAGAACTTGCAAAGGAGAAGGAGAAAAATGAAGGTGTTCTACACCAAATGTTGTCCCTCCTTCAAACCAAGAACTCACCCTCATCTGCACCCTCCCAACCTTAGGTCTATCCAGTGCTTCCCAGTTATCTTTCAAGTGCCCAGTTTGGGACAGTGTCTAGCTTTTGTGGTTTCACTTTGTTTTTGTTTTGCTCATGTTTTGATCGTTTTTGCTTTAATCTGTTGGTGTTTTATGTGCAGTATTAAATCAATGAAGTTTGCTGATTTTAAAAATTGTCTCAATTTCTAATTTAGCTTACATTATTGGTTTCTTGTGTTGATTAATCATGCTTGCACCTACAGTTGCCTAAATTTGGCCATGAGTAAGAATTATAAATTGGTAAGTTTCATTTTGCAACTTTTCGATGATGCCAAAAGGGGGAAGATGTGTGTTGGTGTTGTGTTTTTTCAAAAAGTGATATTTATAACCTAATGAACTTGGTTCTCAATGATTAATGCTTAAAACTATACAAAGTGTTTGAAGTGTATACATGATAAAAGCATAGAGTTTGTCATCATCAAAAAGGGGGAATTTGTTGGCCCATGTCATTGAATGGGTTTTGAAGATTGACAAGTTGAACCAGGTCCATCAGAGCACACACATCTGAACAGAACAGTTGGCACAAGAATTGTTCATGCATAGGAGATATCAGTGATTGCTGAGTATCAAAGAGCTAAAAGGATGTCTACTAATACGAAAAGGTTGCAAACTGATAAAGAAGATTGAAGTTGATTTCAGCAAGGACAGAAATAGAGAAGGAAGTTGAGTCATAGTCGAACTCGTATACCCAGGTAGAGTTGGATCAGAATTGAACCATGTACTCAACAACTGACTCTATAAATACTCAATGTATTACTGCTGAAATTGGTGACGTACAAAGACAAAAGTGAATCAAGTTTTGAAAAGCAAAAGTTCCCAGGATATTTTGCAAGCAGAAGTATTGTGCGAAGGCTACAATTCAACTAGAAGAAACANTTAGCTAGAGGCTAGTTGATACAAAGAGGATTAGAGTTAGTCCTAGGATTACAAAAGAGTTTATTTCGTAAGTCCGTTTGGCTCAGAGTTTTTAGTGAATTGTTTGAGCAAATCCTATTGAGGAGTATGTCGTGGGTTTTTCACCTTTTGAGCCAGGTTTTTTCCACGTAAAAATCTTTGTGTCTTTACTTTACTGCTTTATTATTCCGCAACAGTAGAAAGTAGTACACCAAGAAGAACTAGGTTCTTCTTATTAGACAACACTCCAAAATTGGGTACTACACAATTAACTTATATTATTGTGTAGTATTGAAGTCTAAAACATCAGTTAAGTTGTCTTATTCCTATGTGAATATCCATGCCTATTTTTGTACATTAGTTTGCTCAGGGCATCTTCTACTGCCTTAAGTTGTTTGATGTTATGCCTAGTCTGATCTTGTACCATGTGGTATCCCCAATCCCCTAAAACATTAGGAACTTCTGATTGTGTACTATCTGCTATATGCCTACCCTCACATGCTCTATATGTGTCCCTCAAACCCCATTACCCCTGCTTGTGGTTGTTGGACTATCCTTGGTCTTTTTGTGTGATGCTGGACTTGTTTTGGTCCTGACATTGGTGTTCATGCTCTTTCAAATTGATTAGTTAAACTTTTGTTATGAAAATTATTTCAATTAAATCCCTTTTCCAAAACTGTTTTCCTACTCAAAGTTTTCAAACTTTGTCAAGCACTCTCACTCTACTCTTTGACCTCTTAAGTTCTGCCCCCTTTGTGTGAGCATTGCTTTGGGACCCTTGAGCTCCCTCTGAACTTTGACACACTAAGGCTGGCTATTCCACACTGCACTTACTCTATCTTGGCTATGAAATTTGGGTGTGAGCACTGCCCTGGATCCCTTGAGGCCCTTAGGGAACCCTGACACACCCCGATTGTGAGAAAAGCTGTGAAACAATACCTGGCATTGCGGACTTGGAGATCTGGGCCTATACTGTAGGCTCCCTATAGTTAACTTCTTATTTTCTTCTATTTCAGCTATGTAATTCATATCCAATGGTCTGTAATAATTATTTGTAAAATAACTCTAGGGATGGATAGTGAAATGGGAGGGTGATATGAATGTTGTAGTTAATCAAGGGTAGAAACCATACTTCCTAGGTTTACTTTCTCTATGCGCAATATCAGCCATGTTTAGGTACAATATATGCCAAGCATGCCATGCATTAGATATCATGCTACGTAGGATCAATATATACTGTTTTCAGCATCCCATCATCACTTAGAAATCCTGCCTCTAAGGTAAATAATGACATAAAACAAAATAATGTGATTCTGTCCTATATTCATCTTACATGACCTGAAAAAATTCATAAATCTTGCTCTAAAAAATGTGTTAACATCAGTTGTTATTCATGCTGCCAGCATGTTCCACACTTAGAAAACTTGTTCTAAGGTATACAACATTAAAAACTGCCGCTTATGTTTATTTTGAAACTATGCATAAAGGTTGTGATTTTGTGTGCATTTAGAAACACTGTTTTAGCAATTGCATCTGCATCATTCTGCATTAGATATCATGTTCTAGGATCGCACTCGCTTAATTACAATTGGTCTAAATATGGATGCATAAAACAATCGCCCTGTTCTAACAACCAGTAATCAATTCATGTATGTTCTGCAACACTTAGAACTGCATGTCTTTAGGTATGACAACTCTAAAACTGTTAACAATTCTGAACAACTGTTGTATATAACCCACGCCTAGGCAAGCCTTAGGTAATCAACTTAAACAATAAAACTGGAACTATCTTTTGTGACTATTGTTTAACTGTCAGCATGTTTAAAACCAGTAGGCAAAACTGATTAGGACTTCCTCTCTGAGTTATAAATTTGATTTTGCTGTTATCACTTAGATACCATGTCTAGGATCTGAATTTGGACCTTAATTATGTATGAGTCATGTTGTTTATATGTACTATTTGTGGAGGTGTACCCGAGCCTCCTATTTGTTTTCTATGCTCCCCTTTAATTGAAGTCCTATCTGTTTTCTTATATGTCGCCTTAGTATTTTTACCTTTAAAAACTTGAGGGTCTTCCTAGAACCTCCTTGGTAGGATAAAAGTCCTAAATTCCTCCGGGACTGATAGGAAAGGACGGGTAACAACATGCAATAGAGGTCGTGACCAACACTCACTTTAATTACCTTCACGGGGTGGGAAAGGGTAGATATGAATATGATGACCGGTGCGCTAATACCACGTGTTGCCCCTCTTTGAGTAGTATCATGCAGGGTATTGCAGTGATGTGATCCATATTACAAAATAAACCTAGGATATATCTACTTGACATACATGCTTAGATCATAATTCGAAATCTAGCCTTTCATTTAACTATTTCTAACCCTATGTGTACTCAAACTTAAATCCCCTATTATTTGAACCATATTTGTTTATTTGCTAATTGTACAAAATTCACAAAAGCTATTTGGCCGGGAACCACACTTGTGGATCCTGAGGGGTGCCTAACACCTTCCCCTTAGGATAATTTCAAGCCCTTACCCTATCTATGGTTATCAAACGTAGTTATAAATGAACCCCCTAGGTGCCCTAACGCACCTCAAAATCGTTAGGTGGCGACTCTTCAAAAACTGCAAACCCCTTTCCCAAAAGGAACGAGTTGTCTCAACCAATGTCATAAACCATTTCAAATCGGGCCCCCGAAAGGAGTGCCTGGGGAAAAAGCGGGCGCGGCATGTTTTATATTCTGTACATGCCGAGCGGCATCATCATGCTTATTTAGATTTTGTCTTATTTCTTTATTTATCGTATTATTAATTAAGTTTTATCCACAAATTAGGCTTACCTAATCGTAGAGACTAAGTGCCGTCACGATACCTTTTGGAGGGTAAATTGGGTCCTGACACGATCTTTACGTCTTGAATCTGGACAATATTAGGTCCACACGCATTATTTTTCACCGTGTGAGCCTGATTTGCTCGTATCTCGCTGATTCGTACTTAACCCTAAGGTTAGGGTTTTCATATTATCTTTTGATTCGAACCAAAACTGGTTCAAGCTTTGATTTTTAGTACTATCTTGCATATATTCGTCTTATTATGAGAGAATCTGCCTATATCTGTCAATTTCTTTTACTTACCCTAAATTAGGGTTTCAGATCTTTTAATCGAACCAAATCTGGTTCGATTTTGCGTTTCTTTTGAATAATTTCCTGTCTATGTTCATTTTTTATGCAGTATGTGATTATTTTGTCCTTATTTATCTGCCGATTTTGTGTGGTTTACCTAAAACTAGGGTTTTAAATTTACCTTTCCTTACTGATTTATCTGAATTAATTATTTTCCATATTATGTGTTTAGTTTTCTGCACTATTTAAACCCATCCCCACTCCCCTTTGATAAAAAGGTTTTAAAGTTTGAAGTTCGAAAATCCTAAAAAAGTTATAAACTAAGGTTGTATACTCTTCATTTTTGAGTAATTTGTTCTGTGTATCTGATTCCTGGCCGGCTGAAAGCCAAGGCCAAAAATTGCTTTGCTGAGTTACTGCTTTGTTTGGTGATACTCACAACGGTGTTAGATTTCCTTCTTCCTTACTTCATTTTAATTGGTGATTAGCTAAACTTTTGTTATTTCATTCCTATTTACCTATCATTTACACATGTTTTCGCTTTCGAAGATTGTAGTTTGATGTGTTTTTCTAGGCATTTCTTGTATACAAATCCTGATTGCTTTACTTCATTATGTTTGTAATCTAAAGTATGCCTAATCCTAATTCAAGTGATCAAGAGCCTCTTAATTTCGTTTAGCCAATATGTTACTGTTTGACCTCTCTTTGGTGTTTAATCCTGCTTAAGGTTGTCCATTTTGTAATTTGAATAGGCTCCCTATGCATAATTTGAACTTCCTTTAGGTTAATTGGTCTATTAGGTCAGATTTGAATTCTTGCATTTACTCTGTGACATGAGTTTATCTTCTCCTTTTATTCTGAATCTCTGTAATGGCAGACTTACATAGGTAGTATGTTTAAATCATGTTCTATCAATCATGAATAGTTAATATACCCCTAGCATGTGTAGGCTCACTTGATCCACCGGTATGTTGTCATAATTTGTGTTTCTCTACTATGTCTAAATGTTGTTCTGATGACTGATTAACATGGCTATTCTGTAACACTTGCACCTATACCTGACATGATTTGGACCTTTCCTGCATGTGTAACTACTTATTCACTAGGTGTTGAACTTGTTCTTCTAAGTCTTTACTAAAAATGTCTTTAAAGACCTAAAGCCTATTTGATTATCTATTTTATGTGCCCAACTTGACCATGTTTGTGCCCTTCATGTCTGTCCCTAAGCTATTGTCCACTCTCCCTCACTATCATTCATGTTATTCTAAAGTCCTTAGTCCTAGACGGCTGAAAGCCAAGGCTATTTAGGTTTTGTCCTTGACTTCCCTAGTGTGAGCATTGCCCAGGGTTCATATGAGATCCTTGTGAGCTCTGATACACTAGGACCTAGTCCCTGTCGCGCCCCCTTTTTTTTCTGCCTCGCGGCGGGAGTCACGGTTTTGACAATCATTTGGGACAACTCGTTTCCTTTTGGGAAAAAGGTACAAGAAGTTGAAGAGCTGCTACCTAAAGGATTAAGGTGCGTTAGGGCACCTATTGCAAGTAACTCATAAAATCGGTTTGTGTTACTAGAGATTGAGTAAGGGCTTGAAATTACCTTTAGAAGAAGGTGTTAGGCACCCCTTGAGATCCACAACGGTGGGTCCCGTCCAAACTTACTTTGTGAATTAGTCACTTAACAGATAATCAGTCTAAGCATACATATGTAAATAAGATAAAGAAATTTTAACAAATAAGCAGTCTAAGCACACATATGTAAATAGGATAAGGGGAGAAATCCTAGGTTATAGGATCGCATCTGTACAATACCCGGTAATCCTTCCTCAACTAGAGGGGCTACGCGTGGTATTAGCGCACATGTCATCATATCCTCTTACTACCCAGTTACCCTCCTTTAGCGGTTATATAAGCGGTTTTGATTAACGAACTCTATGTGTGCATTATTCGTCCCCTCCTTGTGGTCCCGGAGGTGTTTAGGACCTCTAATTTTAGGCAGTTCTAGACCCTCCTAAGGTGTTTAAAAGGGAAAACCTAAGCGACAACAAAGAACACAACAGGATTGTCAAGTAAGAAGGCAATTAAAAGGCTCGTGTTTACCTCCACACATAAACAGATAATTAGCACGTCTCAAGCAACAAATTTTAGATAGTTTCAGAAAGGTCCTAATACAGGATATCTAGGTGAGCATGACAAGCGGAGAATATGCAGCATTGTGTTAAGATGAAGTGACAGAAACCTAATCAGTTTGCCTACTGATTTTAATACTTGTTGAATCTGGGAAGTTCACAAATAAGCAAAGCACAATTTTTTACAGTTTTTATAAGGCCTTAATTACCTATAGTCTTGCCTAGGCGTAGATCAGGGACACCCTATAACATAATGCCTAAACACAATCAGAATTAGCTTAAAACAGTTTGAACTTATTAAGTCTTATAGGCATGCTGATCTAGGTGTTGGGCATCAAGAAATTGATTTCATGCATATTTATCCTATAACATGGTGTTTATGTGTTGGGGTTGTTTTTTTTAAATATCTTTATAGAGCGGACATCTATTTATTTAGGCGATGTAAATATGATTTGAAGAGAACACAAATACAGTCCTAAGCATGATTTCTAATGCACATAGAGAATGGTCATTTTATTAGGCAGAATTACAACATTAACTTAATAACAGGATTTCTAGGTGATCATAATTATGCAGAAGCAGAATTTCGTGACAAATGAAGCCTATAACATATTGTCTAGTATGCCAAGTGGTCCTAAAGCATGGTTTCTAATGTAAGTAAACATAGTATAAACTTAAAACATGATGTCCAATGCCAGTAGACATAACATAGACCTAAGGCATGATTTCTAATGCGAGTAAATATAATATTGTCCTAAAGACATGATTTTCTATACGGTGTCCCCACAAAAATCATATAAGCATCCCTCCTCTTTTACTAATTTTCCCAATATCTGTTTACAAAGGGTTATTATTACAGACCATGAATATATGAATTACATTAATATAAGCTATGTTATAGGAAGCCTGAAATAGGCCCAAAGTGAACCTGGGAATGCCAGGCCTTCAAAACAGTCCAAGATGCCACAATCCATAGTCAATAGGGTGTCCTAGTGTGTCAAAGTTCACTAAAGACCTCAGGGATCCCGAGCAATTCTCACACCAAGATCCTTTCTTAAGTAGATAACTGGTTATGTGCAGTGTGGAAGGGCCAGCCCCAGTGTGCCAGAATTCGGAGGAATCTCATGGATTCCTAAGCAGTACACACAATGGAGGGGCAGAACTTAAGAAATCTAAGAGTAGAAGTGAGAGTGCTTGACATAGTTCTGAAAGAACTTAGTAAAAATAGTATATAGGTAAAGATTTCAGGAGTGAAAATCTTTTCAGAAATAGAAACAGTTTTGAGAGAATGCTAAGAGTGAAAACAGTTTGGAAGCAATTCTGAGAAGTAACAAAAATTCAACAAACAACCACATAATCACATAACTTAGAGTGCCCAGATTCAGAACCATTTATTACTTATTTCTAGGTGAAGACACATAAATTTACAAACAAGGATCAGGGGAGTTGGGAACATAGAGAGTTTGGATCAGAAACACATAAACATGGATAAATGGGGGAGCATATTGATCAACAAGTATACAGAACAAGAAAGGGGTCGATTAAAACACAAAGTGCTGATTCAAAGTCTTAACAAGGCCATCATGCTTGAAACTAAAAGGGTAAGGGGTAGTAAAACATAGAGACAGAGTCTAGGCATAACCATGTTGGGGCAGGGGTCTAATATGTAGAATTAGTTATGCTAATTAAGATCAACCAAATACATTAGGAGTCTATGATACTAAAAAATGATCATGCTAGTTGAGGGAGGTAAACAAGAACTCAAGGGAGTTCCATAGTCTAGTCTTGGCTTTCACCAGGCTAGACAAGCAGTTGGCAGAAATATCATAGAGAGAGTGAAGAGAGAATTTGTGTGTGTGTTTTTGGACTAATTGTTCGTGTCTGAGAGGTAAAACAAGAGTGTATTTATAGCACTTAGAGAGTAGGAAAAATAAGGTAAAAGAATCAGAAATCAGTGAATTAAGGGAAATCATAGGGTCACAGAATCAATTAACATAAGGGAGTCCGGAATAGACCCCTTAATTAGGGGTAATTGATTAACTGTAACAACAGCGGTTTAATTAAGGCAAGGAGTCCTAATCATACCAAATAAGGAATCAGTAAGAATCCCAAAATTATACGGGCAATCAATTAAGGCAGAGATGACCAATTAAAGTAAAAAACAAGGAAACAAATAAAATCTATGCACACGAATCTTTTAACAGAGTAAAGTAATCAGCAAAACCTTCAAAAGAATACTGATTTCCGGGAAAGAATTACTCAAATTCCATAAATAGAAATTAAACTAAGTAATACCTCACATAAATTTAGAACTTAGCCGGAAAAAGCAGGTTCGAACCCTAACAGAGATTAATTAGGGCAAAACCACAAAAATACTGGATTTAACAAGGAAAAATGTTTAAGTCCAAAAGACAGAGTAAACTAATACGACTGGTATCACAGAAATACCCAAAATCGAAGCAAAGATTGGAGAATTAGTATACCACATAAAATAACTAGGATTTGAATATTCTTGCAAAATATCAGTCAAGATAAAAAAGAAACAGTTAACTAAACACTGAGAACTTAGAAAAATCGTTGAAGAAAAGTTTGAGATGAACCAAAGTTTAAAAAGAATGACAAAAAGTCAGAATAGTTAATTAAACAAGAGATTTTTAAAGGAAAACACGTAATAGTGCTCGAATCACCCCAGATCTATACAGATTTGAGAAGGATCGACAGTAACGGACTAGCGTTTTTAGAAAAGTAGTAGAGATGAGAGAATAGGTCAAGAACTCATAGATCCGTAATAAAACAAGAAGAAGTTCTTACTCACAGTCGGAAAAAATTGCCTGAGACAGGCTGGTAAACAAAGTTTCAAAGCAGAACCAGTTGGGTTCCTTGAGATCTTCTCAAGGATCCAAGAAATCGAGGAGCCATGGCGTATAGAAGGCCAGGGCTGGTCGGAGAAGACATAGAAGCATCATAAGAAGGAGGTTTACGCTGGTGACGGCGTTTAGGGTTAGGGTTAGGTCGAGAGAGAGTTGAGAGACGAGGGAGATGATGATAGCGGGATTGGAGGGAAATGAAAAGGGTTTGGGTAGATTAGGGGGGTTAATTAAGGAAAAGAGGTTTGTGAATCGTTGATCTTTTAGATCAACGGAGACGATTAAACAGGGTATTGGGTCGGGCATGTGTATATTCGGGCCTAAAGGATTTGGGCCAGCATTTGGCTTGGTATTAGAGGGGGTTTGGGCTGGTTTGAAGGGTTAGGTCCGGAAAGTTATAGGAATCAAATAGGGCTATTTGTTAAATACCCAAACAATTTATAAAAAATATTTTATAAACTGATTAACAGATTATAAAAATAATTTTCGTACATAGAAATATTTTAAAATAGTTACTCAATATTTTAAAAATACAATGAGCTATTTCTGGTAAAATAATACAACGATGTATGCATGGGCTATAATTGCAAAGTTATTGCTATTGTAACCAAATGGGTAAATCTTGTCATTTGTGAAATAATTTGAACTTAATATGACTATAAATAGCAAAATTAATTCATGAAATGTTATAAAGTCATTTGTGATGCAATTTTGTAGTTATTTATGTAAATAAATACTGGGATAAATTAATTTAAAAATGTAAAAATTATGGAAAATATCAATTGATAAAGTCATTTAAAAATATTGTAGGAAACAATTGGGTATCAAAAATTGTCCTTCTTTACCTGGGAAGGATGAAATAGTTGTCGCGTAAAGATATGATGGCCAATTTTGACCGAGCGAGATAGTTCGAGATTTAGGCCGCACTCTGGTTTCTGAGTTGCCTACATATCCTTGGTTTTATAGGAATCAGGTCGCGTGTAGTTCTGGATTCATCGGCGGAATATACCGATGAAGTCGTCATAAGAACGAACACGAGGTTTTGGAATAAGTGAAGGATGGTTATGGTGAGCGGTCGGGTTTGAGAGAATTCATAAGAACTGGAGCGGGATTGCTCCTGTTGGGTAGCGATTGCTTATCGAGTCACCTGCAAATAAAGAGATGCTACGAGCATATATTTGTGCGGAAATTTAAACATGATGCAGATTCCCTTTAGACCATGAGAATTGTCTTCGGACGGTTGAGGATGACATCCTTAGACCATGAATTTCCGGGCCATGAGATGTTCAGTGAGGGATTCGCATGCCATGAAATGATGTTCTCAGGCCATGAAAATGGTGCCTCAGAACCATGACGCCTTTGAATAATGATATGAAAATTTGAGATATCCTCGGGCCATGACATGGTGTCTTCCGGCTTTGAGGATGATGTCTTTCGACAATGACGCCTTTGGTCAAGTTTGCGATATTTCAGCCCATCAGATGCAGTAATATGATGTCAAGAGAAACAAGACAAGGCTTAGTCTTGTGAAGTTGAGGGCAGAGCTTAGCCCTAAAGAAAAGAAAATAGATAGTGCCGGAGAGATAGTGCTTAGTCTCGACAAATAAACACAATGATTGACATTATGCAAATAGGAGGTAGAGCTTAGCCTCATGCGAGATTCAGGACAGGGTTTAGTCCCATGCAAATGAAGGTAGAGCTTAGCCTTATGCAAATATGGAGGCAGGGCTTAGCCTCGTGTAGATGGAGACAGAGCTTAGTCTCATGCAAGATGCGGGACAGGGCTTAGTCCCATGAAGATGAAGGCAGAGCTTAGCCTTATGCATATATGGAGGCAGGGCCTAGCCTCGTGCAGATGGAGACAAAGCTTAGTCTCATGCAAGGTGCGGGATAGGGATTAGTCCCATGCGAGATGAAGGCAGAGCTTAGCCTTATGAAAATATGGAGGCAGGGTTAGCCTCATGCAGATAGAGACAGAGCTTAGTATCATGCAAGGTGCGGGACAGGGCTTAGTCCCATGCGAGATGAAGGCAGAGCTTAGCCTTATGCAAATATGGAGGCAGGGCTTAGCCTTATGTACATGGAGACAGAGCTTAGTCTCATGCAAGGTGCGGGCAGGGCTTAGTCCCATGCGAGATGAAGCCAGAGCTTAGCCTTATGCAAATATAGAGGCAGTGCTTAGCCTCATACAGATGGAGACAAAGCTTAGCCTCATGCCAGGTGCGGGACAGGGATTAGTCCCATGCGAGATGAAGGCAGAGCTTAGCCTTATGCAAATATGGAGGCAGGTCTTAACCCCATGCAGATGGAGACAGATCTCACTCTCATGCAAGGTGTGGGAAAGGGCTTAGTCCCATGTGAGATGAAGGCAGAGCTTAGCCTTATGAAAATATGGAGGCAGGGCTTAGCATCATGCAGATAGAGATAGAGCTTAGTCTCGTGCAAGGTGCGGGACAGGGCTTAGTCCCATGCGAGATGAAGGCAGAGCTTAGACTTATGAAAATATGGAGACAGGGATTAGCCACATGCAGATGGAAACAGAGCTTAGTCTCATGCAAGATACGGGACATGGCTTAGTCCCTTGCAGATGGAAGGCAGAGCTTAGACTTATGCAAATATGGAGGCAGGGCTTAGCCTCATGCAGGGATTGCGACAGGGCTTAGTCCCATGCAAGAAAAGAATAAATAGCAGACGATAATAGAGTTTTCTTAGCTGATAGTAGATTTCAGTATCGCGGTTGTTATGAAGATTGTGACTTTGAGGCATGTATATTCTTCGTTCCTACAACCAAACAAAAATCGTGAGTTCTGTAAAAAGGGTAGATCGGTTCGCGCCTCCGTCGGCTTGCCTGGCTTGTTTTTCTTGGTCTAAAGATCCTGTTCAAATCATTAGGGGCAGCGTTGGATAAACAGAGTTATTTCACAACCAAGCATGCATAGTTTTCACAAACGTAGTAAAATATATTTAAGAAATTGGTCAGATGAACCAGTGACTATGACACGGTCCGAGACATTGCAACATCTCCTGCTATAGAATTTTGAGGGTCCTCCTAAAAAGTTTGCCCCAGTTAGGTGGATAGACATCTCTGACTGTTGTACATGCTGCGATCAGGTGAACTTGCCCAAGTTTCTGATTGCTGGGAAAATAAGATTTTTATTGAATTGTGACTGAACCCACAGGGATGTCTACGTATCCCCTCTTAAATAGGAATCCGGTCGAGCGTAGTTCAATTTACATCATTTGCGGAAAACTTAAACAGTTACATATAGTATCGCTTGACTGCATCTGAATTGATCGGTTTTGGCCAGACTTCTCCGTCCATCTACGCAAGTATGAGGGCTCCTCCTGTCAGTACCCTATGAACCATGTAAGGACCTTTCCAGTTGGGAGAGAATTTCCCTTTGGCTTCATCCTGATGTGGAAAGATCTTCTTCAACACTAGCTTCCTCGGTGTGAACTGTCTCAGCTTGACTCTTTTGTTGAAGGCTCTGGACATTCTATTATGATAGAGTTTCCCGTGACACACTGCATTCATCCTTTTTCCGTCTATGAGGGCTAGTTTCTCATAACGGCTCCTTATCCATTCTGCGTCGCTGAGCTCCGCTTCTTGTATGATTCTCAAAGAAGGGATCTCCACTTCAACAGGAATAACAACTTCAGTACCATAAACCAGCAAGTAAGGAGTTGCACCGGTTGATGTGCGAACTGTGGTACGATATCCTAACAAAGCGAATAACAGCTTCTCGTGCCACTATTTGTGATTTGCTATCATCTTTTTCAGTATTTTATTGATCTTTTTGTTGGCAACTCCCACAGCTCCTCTCATCTGAGGTCTATAGTCGATGGAATTCTTATGCTTGATTTTGAAAGTCTCACACATGGCCTTCATCAGATCACTGTTGAGATTGGAGGCATTTTCAGTGATGATTGATTCTGGAACTCCAAACCGACAAACATTCCGGTCACGGACAAAGTTTGCCACAATTTTCTTAGTCAATGCCATGTAAGATGCTTCTTCGACCCATTTGGTGAAGTAATCAATAGCTACCAAGATGATTCGGTGCCCATTTGAGGCGGTGGACTCGATTGGACCAATGACATCCATTTCCCAAGCGGTGAATGGCCAAGGTAAGCTTGTTGCATTGAGCTCATTTGGCGGCACTTTTATCATATCTGCATGTATCTGACATTGGTAGAATTTTCAGACATACTGGACGCAATCTGTCTCCATGGTCATCTCGAAATAACCGACCCTAAGTATCTTCTTGGCCAAGACAAATCCGTTCATGTGCGGGCCGTAGGTCCAGCATGTATCTCTTCAAGTAGTTTAGAAGCCTATAACATATTGTCTAGTATGCCAAGTGGTCCTAAAGCATGGCCTCTAATGCAAGTAAACATAGTATAAACTTAAAACATGATTTCTAATGCAAGTAGACATAACATAGACCTAAGGCATGATTTCTAATGCGAATAAACATAATATGGGCCTCAAGACATGATTTCTACCCAGTGTCCCCACAAAAATCATATAAGAATCCCTCTCCTTTTACTAATTTCTCCAATATCTGTTTACAAAGGGTTATTATTACATACCTTGAATAAATAAATTACATAAATATAAGTTATGCTACAGGGAGCCTGAAATAGGCCCAAAGTGAACCTGGGAATGCTAGGCCTTCAAAACAGTCCAAGATGTCACAGCCCATAGCCAATAGGGTGTCCTGGTGTGTCAAAGTTCCCTAAAGACCTCATCGATCCCGGTCAATGCTCACACCAAGATCCTTTCTTAAGTAGAGAAATGGTTTTGTGCAGTATGGATGGGCCAGCCACAGTGTGCCAGAGTTCGGAGGAATCTCATGGATTCCTAGGCAGTACACACACTGGAGGGGCAGAACATAAGTAATCTAAGAGTAGAAGTGAGAGTGCTTGACATAGTTTTGAAAGAACTTAGTAAAAATAGTGTAGAGGTAAAGATTTCAGGAGTGAAAAGGTTTTCAGGAATAGAATTAGTTTTGAGAGAATGCTAAGAGTGAAAACAGTTTGGAAGCAATTCTGAGAAGAACAAAAATTCAACAAACAACCACATAATCACAGAACTTAGAGTGCCCAGATTCAGAACCATTTATTACTTATTTCTAAGTGAAGACACATAAATTTACAAACAGGGATTAGGGGAGTTGAGAACATAGAGAGTTTGGATCAGAAACACATAAACATGGATAAAGGGGGGAGCATATTGATCAAGATGTATATAGAACAAGCAAGGGGTCGATTAAAACACAAAGTGCTGATTCAAAGTCTTAACAAGGCCATCATGCTTGAAACTAAAAGGGTAATGGGCAGTAAAACATAGAGACAGAGTCCAGGCATAACCATGTTGGGGCAGAGGTCTAATATGTAGAATTAGTCATGCTTATTAGGATCAACCAAATACATTAGGAGTCTATGATACTAAAAAATAATCATGCTAGTTGAGGGAGTTAAACAAGAACTCAAGTACACATGCTAGATAAATTAACAAACGAGAGTATTGAAACTTAGACATGCTGATTAATACTGAACAATAGAGGGAAAAAATTAAGAATGCTGAATAAAACAGTAAACAGGAAGGACAATTAAGTACATAAGCCATCAAATTGGTGCAGAAGAAGACATGGATACAAATATGGAGCACACAAAGTTGAGTTTCAGAATTGAAATAAGAACATACCAGTTAAGGAAGCAAAGTGCAAAAAGTAAAGCAAGTAGAGTTCCACAGTCTAGTCTTGGCTTTCACCCGGCTAGACAAGCAGTTAGCACAAGTAGCGAAGAGAGAGAAGAGAGAATTTGTGTGTGTGTGTTTTTGGACTAATTGTTCGTATATTAGAGGTAAAACAAGAGTGTATTTATAGCACTTAGGGAGTAGGAAAAATAACGTAAAAGAATCAGAAATCAGTCAATTAAGGGCAATCATAGGGTCACAGAATCAATTAACATAAGGGAGTCCAGAATAGACCCCTTAATTAGGGGTAATTGATTAACGGTAACAACAGGGGTTTAATTAATGCAAGGAGTCCAAATTATACCAAATAAGGAATCAGTAAGAATCCCAAAATTATACGGGCAATCAATTAAGGCAGAGATGACCAATTAAAGTCAGAAACAAGGAAACAAATAAAATCTATGCAGAAAAATCTTTTAACAGAGTAAAGTAATCAGCAAAACCTTCAAAAGAATATTGATTTCCGGGAAAGAATTACTCAAATTCCATAAATAGAAATTAAACTAAGTAAGACCTCACATAAATATAGAACTTAGCCGGAAAAAGCAAGTTCGAACCCTAACAGAGATCAATTAGGGAAAACCCACAAAAATACTGGATTTAACAAGGAAAAATGTTTAAGTCCAAAAGACAGAGTAAACTAATACAAATGGTGTCACAGAAATACCCAAAATCGAAGCAAATATGGGAGAAATCAGTATATCACATAGAATCAACTAGGGTTTGAATATTCTTGCAAAAAATCAGTCAAGATGAAGAAGAAACAGTTAACTAAACACTGAGAACTTAGAAAAATCGTTGAGAAAAAGTTTGAGATGAACCAAAGTTTTAAAAAAATGATAAAAAGTCGGAATAGTTAATTAAACAAGAGATTTTAAAAGAAAAACACGTAATAGTGCTCGATTCACCCCAGATCTATACAGATCTAAAAAGGATCGACAGTAACAGACTAGGGTTTTTAGAAAAGTAGTAGAGATGAGAGAATAGGTCAAGAACCCATAGATCTGTAATAAAACAAGAAGAAGTTCTTACTCACAGACGGAAAAAATGGCCTAAGACAGGCTGATAACCAAAGTTTCAAACCAGAACCAGTTGGGTTCCTTGAGATCTTCTCAAGGATCCAAGAAGTCGAGGAGCCATGGCGTATAGAAGTCCAGGGCTGGTCGGAGAGGACATAGAAGCATCATAAGGAGGAGGTTTACGCCGGTGACGGCGTTTAGGGTTAGGGTTAGGGTTAGGGTTAGGTCGAGAGAGAGTTGAGAGACGAGGGAGATGATGACAGTGGGGTTGGAGGGAAATGAAAAGGGTTTGGGTAGGTTAGGGGGGTTAATTAAGGAAAGAGGGTTTGTGAATCGTTGATCTTTTAGATCAACGGACACGATTAAACTGGGTATTGGGTCGGGCAGGTGTATATTTGGGCCTAAAGGGTTTGGGCCAGCATTTGGCTTGGTATTAGAGGGGTTAGGTCCGGAACATTATAGGAATCAAATAGGGCTATTTTTCAAAATACCCAAACAATAACATGTATGCATGGGCTATAATTGCAAAGTTATTGCAATTGTAACCAAAAGTGTAAATCTGACCATTTGTGAAATAATTTGAACTTAATATGACTATAAATAGCAAAATTAAATCATGAAATGTTATAAAGTCATTTGTGATGCAATTTTTATAATTATTTATATAAATAAAATACTGGGATAAATTAATTTAAAAAGGTAAAAATTATGAAAAAATATCAATTGACGTTAATGCATAGTTTGAAGGTATATGTGCATTTGAAAATATTATCGGGAAAAATTGGGTATCAACAGTCCCTAGTCTTTCCCTGAACTGTTTCTGATCAATCTCCTTAGTGTGAGCACTGGCTTGGGTTCTTGAAGCCCTTGGGAACTCTGACACACTAGGGACTTTGGGTCTGTATTCTCAGCCTTGATATATGGGTGAATCACCTAACAATTGGTTATTTGTATCTATGAACATGGATTTTGGAGCTATTGTGAGTTGAAGGCCTGCCTGTCCAGGTGCATTTGGGCCTGTTGTAGGCTCCCTAGAGTTATACTTATTTTGTAATTTATTACAGTAAATTTTGATCTGTAATAATTATTTGTAATCACAATTCTGGGGTGTTAGTGAAATTGGAAAGGGGTTCTTATTTCACATTTGCAACAAGTTTGGGTAGAAATCATGCCTATAGATTCGATACTATGTTGTTAAATGTTGTATGTTAGAAATCATGCCTATAGGTACGTCATTATGTTCAGTCATTATGTGCTAGCGGTCATGCCCATAGGTTAAATACTTAGTTCAATTATGTTCCGCTAAAAAAAAACTTATAGGATATGTTGATCCAATATGTGTGCAAATTATTGTTTACATACTGTTGAAATTGTATAAATCATGCCTATAGGATGTAAAACTGGACCAAATTGTAGAAAGCACGCCTAAATCTGTTTAATTATCATTTATGCCCGTTTATTCATGATTTTTCAAATACTATTCAATTACCCTCACTAGAAAACATGCCTCTAGGATTTAAACAAGTAATTCTGGATATGTTTCTGTGACTTGCCACTATTTATTATCGCGTGAAACACCTAGATACCATGCTAGTAGGTTCAATCTCACTATGCTAAAAAATCAGTAGGCAAAGTTATATTTGAAAGTCCTAAATTGTTTTTGAATGTCTCTTAGTATTTTTTTTCTTCCCTTTTGAGCAGCCTAAGTTAAGGTCTAGAACCACCCTGAAATAGAGGTCCAAATGCCTCATGGACCATAGGCATGGGACAGGTAGTGCACGCATAGGACACGCATAGAGAACGACTTAGAATTAAATAGAGCGCTTTAGGTAAGCAACTTAAAGATAGTAATCGGGTAGCATGAGATGATAGTCTGTGCCCGCTGAATAATATGAGTAACACCTCATCTTGAGGGAGTTACGAAGTATTATTTATATTGCACGGGGTGATCCTTTAGGCTAAAGAACTTAGGACCCCCCATTTCTGTTTAAAATAGTTCTTTTATTTGTCTAAATTATTTCCTTTCCCTTAGACTAATTCATATAATTCGAGTTTGGCTGGGACCCACCGTTGTGGACCTCGAACAATGCCTAACACCTTCTCTTCAAGGTAATTTGAGCCCTTACCCGATCTTTGGTGACGTAAATTAGTAAACCCGAGTCATTTGCAAATAGGTGCCCTAACGCACCTTAACCCGTTAGGTGGAGACTCTCTCTTTTAATAACCCTTCCTTTAAAAGAGTTGTCAATGTCGAAACCCGATTTCACGAGAAAAAAGGGGGCAACACTGCTCGAGAGAGAATACACATTTAGGTAGTTGTTGAATAACATCACTCCTAACGTATGTGAGAGATCAATACGGAGGGTTTAAATGTGGGATTAGAGATAACGAAACCTTGGTGCGATCGTAGTGAGAGGTGAATTAGTTCCAGCTAGCGTAGTTCGAGAGAATATGTCTAGTAAATTGTAGTAGTTGCTCGAGAGAGAACTATGATGTCCGAAGCACTAACGATTGGTAGAGAATACTTAGGCGAACTTATAGGAGACATGGTGGGAAGGATTCCGACAATTGGGAAAATCATAACTCCTGACCTCCTTAATCTTGTCTCCAATATTTAGTTATTAATCTACTACTTTAATTTTTTAGTTAATTAGTTAGACATAAGAATCTTAATATTTATAGGAATTGTTCGAACTTGTCTTCTTAGTGATAATAAACAATTGTAGCTAAAACCTTAGTTCTTTGTGGGATTCGACTCCGGACTTTTTGACCGGATAATATTTGCAGCGGCCGCTTATCCCTTTTAGGACTAAAGTTAGCATGATAAAATTTTGGCGTTGTTGGCGGGGAACTAACTATGTAGTTGTAGTTGTACATATTGCTAGTTTCAAGTTTGAACTTTTATTTTATTTTCTAGTACTTAATATTTTTTTAATTTTGGTTTTACTTGTTAATTTGAGAAATATGGCATCTGGAATTATGGGAGTTTTGATGTTGGTAATTCTACTGTTGATCTTCCTTGTGTATATTATGGTGGAAACTATTTGGCAAAATTGTCAAAATATATTCGAGAACGAGTGATGTGCACCAACTCAATCTTATGTATGTGATGTTTGTGGTAGTCAAGATGGTCATGTTTATGGTTGCACTTATATGTCTTATTCTCCCCAACCCCTTATGATGGTTCTACTTTTTCTTGTGAGGTTAACAGGAACAAAGAACCCAAAGAAGATGACTTGAAGGAGATCAAAGATATGTTAAAGTTTTTCATGGAACAAAATAATGAGAAACAATTGAAAATACAAAGGCTATGGGATACTATCCAAAGGCAAGGGGCAATTATTCATAACATGGAGGCACAAGTGAGTCAAATGGTTAAAGAATTTAATGCTCAACAAACTAATATTGTGGATAGTAGCCAAAAAGAGCATGCATTAGATGCAGAAATTGAGGTGCTAATGGAGGAGGTCATAGTAGAACACCAACAATCTATCAAACTAGAATTTGAAGATGCCGATGTAGTAAAAGAGATACTAGAGTCAGACAAGAATATTGAGGATACATATTTAGTTAACTCTAGTGTCATTGGTATTGAGGATGTTGACAGTCCCAAAGTTCATGTAGTTGAGAGCACTGGTCTACACTTCAAGTATTTTTGCACATTATGTTTGGTTGATGGTATGGAAATAGAGTCATCCGAGCCGATTGAGGAGTCAAGGAAAGAGGAACAATGTGCCTACATTCTAGAAATCTTCTTGCCAGAATGCAGAATACCACGTTATTTTCTTGGGCCAACTAGATTGATCCACCATCTCAAGCATAATCATAAGCTTGAATCAAAACTTGGGTTTTAATTTATAAGCTCGGGGTGGAAGCAAAAAGTGATTCGCGTCGTACCGCGACGTTAAATCAAGCGTTTGTTGGGAGGCAACCCGGCATTACTGCTTTTTATTTATTTATTATTGATTCCTGTAATGTATTTTTTTTTTCTCTAGGAGCATGAGAAGCAAAGCTATTGGGATAAAGAAAAAGAAAGTGAGATGGTTAGAACAGATTGTGGGGTGCCCGCACAAAGAATCAAGTTTGGGAGAAGTCTGAGTACCCCATGAGCTATTAATGCTTCGGTCTTTGGCTTGCCAGGGAGTTTCTTTTACCCATTTGTATTTATGGGCATGCATTGGAGACAATACATAATTTTAAGTGTGGGGTAAAAAGACTGTTTGAGTGATTTTTTATGCCCTTTTACCTGTGTTATTTTATGTTTATTGAATAAAAAAAATCAAAAATACAAAATAAGTAGGTAAAAATAATCCCTCTTGGGTTTTCTTGTGGCCACGATTCTTTCCAAGGGATGACTCATTGAACCGGGTAGTAATATTTTGTGTAGGTAGAAATTTATAAAGTTTTGGACTTTTTCCGACGATGGATATCCTAGAGAGTTTGCTGGAAGGTTTAAAGTCCAACAAAAAACACAATTTTTTTTTTCTTTTTGAACTTATAATGGAATGGGAGAAGCTTGCGTAATTCGTGCTTTTGATATGTTTTATATCGGAGCATAGTCTGAAGTATTTGAACTAAGTACTTTCTTCATTGTCTTTGTAATTAAATACTTTGAAATATGTGTGGCTTTGTTTTGATATCGAAGCTCATCTTTTGACTCTTTTGATTAATTCTCATGCGCTGAAAGTTTATGATGACTATGCTAGTTGCTTTAACTCGAGTGTCAGGTCCGAGCCGTCTTAAGTGAGTCATGTGCATTGTGTGAGGTGAGATATTGGTGTACTTTGTGCCTTCCTTGCTAGTCTAGAACTTGCCCCGCGTGTGCGTCAAAGAAAAATGATTTGGTCTTGTAAGTTTGGGAAGTGATATATGCTTTATTTGATTGACCATTTAGCCTATCTGCCTAACGGTGCTAATATCATCCGTAGTCATCCCTTTTGAGCCTGTAAATCTTTTCTTTGCAAACCACATTACAAGTCGAGTCCCCTTTGTTCTTAATAAATCTAGTTGAACCTTCTCCTCCGAAAGCACTTCGGTAGCTAGACGAGTAAAGAAAGAGATTGGGTAGCTTTTGGGTGAAACCATAGAAAGACCAAAAAGATGCACTTGTGTACAAACAAAAAAAGGTACTAGTCGAAAATACCAAATTAAGGAGAGTGAAAAAAAGAAAAAGAAAAAGAAAAAATGAATAACACCTCTTGTATCTTAGTCTGATCTAGTAAGTATCTATATGTTGATGTTCTTAATGAAGAATGGCTTAAATGTGTATGGTTTCATGGCAAGATAATGAAGTGGTCACGACAAAAAGGTGCTCAAAAGTGAAGTGTAGTGTATTAAAGTGCTTTGGAGGGTTAGTCACTATTTTCTCAAATATATCTGACCCATTGTTTAGCCTATATTACAATATATAAAGTCCTACTTGATCCTAAACTTTGCGAGATTAAATTAGTAGAGACTTACACTACGCAAGCTTATGGTACGAACTTGGGTGGCATAGGAGTTTCTTTGTGAGAGTAAGTAAATTCTTTCTATATTTATGTACTATACTTGACTTATATTTGAGAGTGTGGACTATTTTCTCTATGGGTTATTGCCAAGGACACATGATTTGTAAAGGATTGGTAGAGACCTTGATTTTGAGTTGGCACAAGAGTGAGTCATAGTGTGGAATGCATTAGAGTCAAATTTTTAGGTGAGGATGTTAGAAAGAGCTACACGAATATTTTGAATAATCTTGACATGAGTTTAAAACTTGAGGAAAGGTATGAAGAATGCATTTGATGGGTTCTAGGCGTTGATATAAACAATTGTCATTGGTGTGATGCTTGAGTATGTTTCGAAAGGTATTTCTTGTCTATGCGCTTAATTTTAAGTTGCTCGAGGACGAGCAAGATTTTAAGTGTGGGGTGGTGATACATGATGAAAGGTGCATGTTTTGAGTGTGTTTATGTATTATTTCTTGTGTGAGTGGCAAGAGTTCACACCGCTTTTGAAGTAAAAATATGCTCATTGCGTGCTTTTTATGTGTAAGAACAAACTTATGCAGAAAGGGTCAAATAGAAGAAAAATATGCAGCAAAGCGAGGTTCACTTCGCTAGATCGGGACCGGAGCAGAAAATATCAGCTTTTCCAATCCGAATTAGGAGAAGGAAAATTCGCCCCATACAAACCCTAGTCGCTATAAATACATCCTAAAACGTGCTTTTAAGGGAGAAACACTACTTTGGAGGAAGAGAAGACTTTGGAGAGGTAAGAACACACTTGGAGCAAGGAGAAGGATTCAGCTTCACATTTTTCCTCTTTCTTCCTCTATTTATATTATCAATTATGAATTCTAGTATGGTGGTTGTGCACGCTATTATGAATAGCTAATTTGTTGTTTATCGTTTTGATGGAACCTTTTGTAGGATAAATGCTTGTTATGTTTTTATATAATTGAGTCATTAGATCTATTTACTTGTTAACTACGTGTTTGTTGTTGTTAATTGAATGGTCATCAATTGACTGTGTACCGTTCGAGTGAGAGTATGCATTTAGGTAGTTGTTGAACAACATCACTCCTAACATATGTGAGATATCAATACGAAGGGTTTAAATGCAGGATTAGAGATAACGAAATCTTGGTGCGATCGTAGTGAGCAGTGAATTAGTGTCAGTTAGCGTAGTTCGAGAGAATATGTCTAGCAAATTGTAATAGTTGCTCGAGAGAGACTACGACACTCGAAATACTCACGATCGATAGAGAATACTTAGTCGAATTTATAGTAAACATGGCGGAAAGGATTCCGACAATTTGGAAAATCATAACTCCAGACCTCCTAAATCTTGTCTCCGATACTTAGCATCTTTAGTTATTAATCTACTACTTTAATTTGTTAGTTAATTAGTTAGACATAAGAATCTTAATATTTATAACTTAGGAATTGTTCGGGCTTGTCTTCTTAGTGATAATAAACAATTGTAGCTAAACCTTAGTTTTATGTGGGATTCGACTACGGACGTTAAGACAGGATAATATTTACAGCGACTGCTTATCCCTTTTAGGACTAGAGTTGGGTGTGATCATCGACTATAAATCATTGCATAAAGGTTAATCATGAATTCGGATGAACTCACTTTTAAAGAGCTGAATCCGCCTCTGAAAAGAGATATAGAGACATAAAGATAGTACTCCCTCCGTTTTAATTTATGTGAACTTATTTGACTGAGCACAGAGTTTAAGAAAAATGAAAATATTATTATACTTGTGATGTAAAATGAGACACATATAGTTTGTGCGGCAATATGCATAAAGGTAAATCATTTTACATACATGGAAACAGAGAGACTAATATTTTGAAATGGATTATATTATATTTACAACTATGTTACGTCACCGCTAATGAAATACTACTGTTTAATAGGGGAAGAACTGAGACTAATAAGTTGCGTCGATTCAATTTCCGTTGAAATATGAATTCATGTCCGAATTATACATCACTATTCTTTCCTATTAGTGTGCATTGAACTTTAAAGAGTTCTAATTACATCAATTTATGTTGTATAAATATTATAAATACTTTTTATTGCTGTAAACAAAGTGCTTAATTATATTAGTTGTTGTAGTTATACCTTTTTCGTATTACACCCTTCGGTTCACGATAAGTGATCAGTTTAATTTTTTATTTTGGTTCAAAATAAGTGTTCATTTATATTATTTATTTACTTATGTTCTCTATATTTTATAGTAGCTTTCTATTATAGTATAATTAGGTAAAAATCTCAATTCTAATTTTACTTTTCTCTATGGATAGTAATGCATGCTCCATTATCAAGGGTTTTATTCAATGGAAAAATAGTATTAATAATAGATATTTTGATACACAAAGACAACAAAATCTACCATGTATAAAATCCTCACACCAATTGTGCACTTTTTCTTTGAACCAAATGCACGCTCCAATATCAAGGGATTCATTTGGTAGTAAAATGATACTCCCTCCTGTTCACAATAAGTGAATTTTGGTTGTTTTTACACAAATTAAGAAATTTACCTTTTAACATTAATTATGAATAAAATTGTTCATATTAACCTTTACTATCTCTTCACATAAAAACTCCTAACACGTACTCCAATATTATTTACTCCAATAGCGATATTAAAAAAATTAATTTATTTTTAAAATCTAAAAAAATCACTTATTTTAAATCACAAAAAAGAATACCAAAAAATCACTTATTGTAGACGGAGTACATATATAAGTAAATTACATTACAGCCTTGTAATATGCATCACATGATTCGTGTATTATATGGCAATTTTGTCAACTTCCAAATCAGATTTCTTCAAAAAGAAATACCCCCTCCGGTTCACAATAAGTGATCAATTTACTTTTAGCACGCTCATTAAACATTTAATGTGACGAATAAGAAAACATTTTAGGGATATGTGCAGAGGAGTTATTTTGTAAAAATAAATTGAATTCTTTCTCGATTACATAACTGTACACTTATTTTAAACCAAAATAAAAAAGAAAACTAATCTCTTATCGTGAACTGGAGGGAGTATCGTTTAGGCTGTTTTAGAAAGCTTCGTAAAAAACATTTTGAACAACCATTCAAGCATCTTCCTAATCGCCTATTTGGTAATAATGACAAAGCACCGCAGGGTTCTATATATAGATACGATTTTCTCTTGATGGAATATACCAAGCTAAATCTTCTTTTTAAAATCATAACTTAGTAAAGTAAGGACAACTGCTATTAGAGTTTATCTTAAGGGTGGACTTGCATAATAATTGGTGGGATAAGGGACAATAATTTCGAATTAGATTATTTTATTTCGACTTTTAATTCAAAATTAGCAATTTTGAAATTAATGTACACCACAGTTGTGATATTATTCCATCCCACTTTAAGCGCATGATAATAATTTCGGAACTAACTAATATCAGGATGAAATACTACCATGACAAAAATATACTTCTCCAAGGCTCTTTCACGGTTTCACCCATCCTTAATATATCATGATTAAAAGTGAAAATAAAAATTTATCTCAACTTATCTAGTATACACCAAGTATTTGTTCTATATTATACTCGTATATCTAATTTTTAGTTGAATAGATCAAACATCTATTAATAAAAATATATTGATTAAATAATTTGTTACTATTTAATTATCATATTATAATGCGTAATTATGTAACTAATTCCCTAACCAAGATCCCATTTTATGCTTTATTAAGTCCTTTGCATATTGCCTCATTTAGTATCAAACAAAATAAATTTCAAATTCAATGACATCATTTCAGCGAAGGGAGGGGACAATGGAATAATACTATGTGCTATGAACAATTGAAATATATATAATGAAAATTAGATGAAGAAATGGGAGAAAATAATTCACTTAAATATTTTATTTAAATATCTAAGAGTGAGTTATCCTAAACACCTACAGTTACTTATACACCTCTTATTTTTTAAATAAAATACTTACTTCTCTTATATAACAAAAATCTGGTATAAATATAATAGCCTTATTCTTATGTATTTCTGAAATGAACAATCCCTTGTATAATAGGAATCATAGACAGACGAACAATCCCCTGTCAGGGCGTGTTTTCTACCGATTCTTGCTTCAAGTTAATTGACGAACAAGTTTCTCCTAACAACAACTTCTACTGGAGATGGGACTTAAAATGCCCTAACAACTTTTTTTATGTGGAAATGCTATTATAATAGGCTTCCAATTGGGGGCTTACCTCAGTAAAATTGGTATTAATATTGATCCTAATTGCCCAATATGCACAAATGAGACAATAGCCCATATTTTCTGGGAATGTAACATTGCAAAATCTTTTTGGGAATTACTGGGATGGAATATTAATCCTCAAACAACTACAACACGCTGGGTTGACAGGCTTAAAAATGCCAATATTCATATACAAAACAAGTACGTCACATGGGAAGATCTTTTTCCATTCACCTTGTGGGCTATATGGAACAATAGAAACCACAATAACCAAAACAATACCAATAACCATATTAAAATAAAAAGTATTATTGACCAAGCGGTTGAATATAAACTTGAGATGACCGATAGGTCATCTTATGTTTTAGAACCAAATTTTATATTTCGAAGCCTTTAGAACCTCATTCTAGTCTTTCTCAATTTGCGTGCGCAATCCGAGTATTGACCCGGAAGGCTTATATGTTAAAAAACTGATAAAAATAGGAATTTTTACCTTTAAAAGTTAATTTGAGTTGACTTCGGTCAACGTTTTTGAGTAAACGGACACAGATCCGTGTTTTGACGTTCCTGGTGGGTCGTATCGAAATATGAGACCTGGGCGTATGCCCAAAATCAAATTCGGAGGTTCCTAGCTCGAGTTATGAATTTTTGTTGAAAATTAAAAGTCTGAAAATTGAGTGGTTTTTAAGAATTGATTGATGTTTGGTATTGTTGATACCGGGTCAGTATGTACATGTCTAATTTAATATTTATGACTTGTCTGTGTAATTTGGTAAGAAACGGAGTTAGTTTGACGTGATTCGAACGTACGGTTGTGAAAATAGAAGTTTTAAAGGTTTCTTGAAAATTTTATTCTGTTTGGTGCTCAGTTGGTAGTTCTAGGTGTTATTTTGGCAATTTGATCGCACGAGCAAGTACGTATGACGTATTAGGACTTGTGTGCATGTTTGGTTTGGAGCCGCGAGGGCTCAGGTGAGTTTCGGATAGGCTACAGAGTGTTGAACTTAGAAAAAAAACCAGTAGTCGATACTCCAGATCTGCAGACTTCGTATTTGCGAGGTCTGGCTCGCAAATGTAAGCTTCACATTTGCGAAGAGGCCTTCGCATTGGCGAGCAGTGGGCTGGGAGGGACACCTTCGTATTTGCGAAGTTATGACCGCATTTGCGAGGTCAGCAGGTGCAACAAATCTTCACATTTGCGAAGTCTTTTTCGCATTTGCGGGGTTTGCATTTGTGGGGTTCGCATTTGCGAACCCAAGGTCGCAAATGCGACACCTGCAACCGATCAAAACTAAAGTTAGACGGGATTTTTCTCTCATTCATCGAATTTTTAAATCTTAGAACCCTAGAGGCAATTTTTCCAAGACCATTTCTTCCCTAAAATATTGGTAAGTGATTCAAATCCATTTTCTTTCAATCTTTCATTACATTTCACAAATCGTTAACCTAAAATTTAGGATTTTCATGATGAAAATTGGGGATTTGGGTAGAATTAGGAATTTTTGAAGACATTGGGATTTAGACCTTAAATTGAGGTCGGATTTCAAAACTAATTACATAACCGAGCTCGGGGGTGAATGGGTAAATGAATTTTGATCCGAACCTCGGATTTCGACTGTCACACCTCTTTTTTTTCACGCAACCCTATTACGAGGTTGAGTTAGAAGAGTTTTTCCAATTAAAGTGACGTTTTGAAAATGGATTATTTATTATTTGTAGTCGCCACGTGGAATTGAGTTTTGGTGTTCCAAGTCACCTTTTATTGAATCCCTTATCAAAAGGAAGATTTGACTCATAATTTATGTTCTACGAAAACAGGAGACTGAGTAAGGAATTCTGTTGATCGAGGAGAAGGTGTAAGGCATCCCTCGAATCCCGTGGTTCTAGCACGGTCGCTTTATTGACTAATGTAAGGCTTAAATCAATTTTTAGTTATTCTTGTATTTTATTGATTATGGCTTATTTATTACCTCTTAATTAATTATTATATATTTTTTAGTTGTGTTCACCAAGATGCGGTACGCACACAACGTACTTTTTTGAAATTAAATGTTAAGTCAAGGTACGGAATGTACACTTGATTATAACATAATTATTTTGAATTTAAAGGCATCGAGACACGAAATGCGCACATGATCCTTTTATTATTTAAGCATATCAATTCAAGGTTTCGGTATGAACAAATGGGCTAATATTTTAAAGTACATCTAAAGCTTTTCTAGCATTTTTAGAGTATTCAAATTATTTTATCTCTTTTAGATTCGAGATATATATTTATATATTTATTAAGATTGTTTTGCCAAAGTTCTACGAATATTTATTTTGGAAATCGTAATTATGTCATGCAAATGTGTACACAATCACGATGATAGATTAAATCGTGTCTAAAGTATTTTTTACGAATATTTATTTTATAAATCGTACTCGTGTCACGTGAACGTGTATATAATTACGATAATTTGATTAATTAAGGGCGCGCCTACAATATTTGACGTGTAACGGAGGGGCGAAAAGAAACATAGAGGCACTGACAGGCTGAAAACCAAGGGATACATCACATTATCATTTTTCAAGAAAGGAAGATGAAAAGAACTGAAAAAAGCTATGACAAACAAATGTAAAGTTAGCCAAACATAGTTACGAACTTCTTGAACAAATTGTTTGCTATGTCATTATTAATAAGCTAAAAATTTGTAAAGAAGGAGTAGGAAGCTACATAAAAATTGGTAAACATATCGTTAAATTATTTATCAAGTGAACATGCTAATTTGTTATAGGAAGTGAAGTCTCTTGATTTTTCCAATCTTAATTAGCAGAGATGGTTATTGTGTTACAAAGTTCAAGCATTCACTATATATGCCCAGATCAAGTTTTCATTAATCTCTTCACGTCAATCAAATAGGAAATTAACAGATTTAACCAAAACTAACGGGATCTAACAATTAACAGAGAAAATCATTTCAATCTTCATGAAGTTATAAGAAGAAAAAAAATCATATATTCATGAATCATGTCTTAATAGAGCAATAATGTAAGAAATGGACATTTACAAGATTGTGTAACGACCCGGTCGGTCGTTACGTAGAACTTGCATTATATTTATTGCTTTTGTCTTGTCATGGGTTGATTATACTGTTTATGATGTGTTAGAGTCGGTTGGCTCGGGTTCAGAATGGTTGTAGTGAGAATTGACACACTTAGTCTCTAAAAATAGTCTTATAGTTGGAAAAGTCAACTGAGAGTTGACTTATTGATAAACGACCTCGGAATGCGGATTTTGTGGTTCGGATAGCTTCGTTAGGTGATTTCGTACTTAGGAGTGTGTTCAGAATATTTTTGTGATATCCGGTGTAGAATTAGGTTTGAATTGGCGAAAGTTAGTTTTTGGTGATTTCCGGTCGGCACTGGAAAATAGGCTATCGGGGTCGGAAGGGAATTTCGGAAGTTGTAACAGGTTCGTAATTTCATTTTGGATATGTGTGCAAAATTTCAGGTCAATCGGATGTGTTTTGGTTAGTTCGACATCTTTGGTGAATTCTAGAAATTTCAAAGTTCATAGGCTTGAATTCGATGTGATTTTGGTGTTTTGATGTCGTTTTTGGTGTTTCGAAGGCTTGACTAAGTTCGAATGATGTTATGGGATATGTTGGTAGATTTGGTTGAGGTCCCGGGGGCCTCGGGGTTGATTTCAGATGGTTAACGGGCAATTTCGGGCCTTAGAGAATTGCTGGTTATTCTGGTGTTTCTACAGAAGGATTTTACCCTATGCGTTCGCGGAGGGGGTGTGATGACCCAAAAGGTCATCCCGTGTAATTCTAGCTAAATATGTGTTTCGAGGTCATGAAAGCCTCCTTATATCTCACCTCGATTTGCGTGCGCAGCCCAGGCGTGTAGCCGGGAAGCCTTTATGTGAAAAACTGATAAAATGATAAGTTTGAATTTGAAATTTGAACTAAGTTGACTTTGGTCAATATTTTTGGTAAACGGACCCGGACCCATGAGTTGACGATCCCGGAGGATCCGTAGGAAAATATGGGACTTGGGCGTATGCCCTCAATCGAATTCCGAAGTCCCAAGTCCGAGAAATGAAATTTTAAAAGAAATTATTTTCTGAAAAATATAAGAGATTTTGATAGAGTAATTATATGTGAAATTCGTGGTATCGGGCCCGTATCTTGGTTCTGTAGCCCGGTACAGGTTCGATATAATATTTATGTAATATCTGTAAAGTTTGGTAAGAAACGGAACTCGTTTGACGTGATTCGGACCTTAAATGCAAATTTTAAAGTTTTAGAAGTTCTTCGAAAATTCCATTGATTTTGGGGTTTAATTCGATGTTTATGATGTTATTTTGGTGATTTGATTATACGAATAAGTCCGTAGGATGTTTTTGAGGTTGTGTGCATATTTGGTTTAGAGCCCCTAGGGCTCGGGTGTGTTTCGGATAGGTGTCGGGGTGTTTTTGGACTTGAAAATCTGGTGTTAAGTCGTGTTGCTGGTGTCTGGTGCAATACCCTTCGCGAACGCATGGTAACCCACGCGAACGCGAAGGGCAAATGGGGGAGGCCTGGGGTTTTACTCTACGCGAACGCGTAGAGGGAGACGCGAATGCGGAGCACTGGACAGTGTCTCTACGCGAACACGTCCCCAGGGGTGCGAACGCATAGAGTATAGGATTGGGCTGGGGCTGGGTAGTCATAAGCCTACGCGAACGCGGCCTATAGCTCGCGAACGCATAGGTTAGTAGAGTCAAACCTACGCAAAGCGGCCAAGGTCTCGCGAACGCATAGGTCAGGAAAGTCAGACCTTCGCGAACGCGGCCATGGGCTCGCGAACGCGGCCATGGGCTCGCGAACGCGAAGGGTATGTTTGCCCAGTGATTTCTTTTAGCCCAAAAACAGAACACTTACGGAATTACACCATTTTTCATAACTTCTTCTTCTCCACACATCCTTGGACGATTTTTGAAGAACTCATTCACCATAGCTTCATAGGTATGTAATCCTAAACTCGTTTTCTTCCATTTTCCCATTAGATTCTAGGCCTAAAACATGAGATTAATGATAGAAAATTAGGGATTTGGGTAGAGATAGGACTTTTTGATTAATTGGGAATTTGACCTCGTTTTGGGATCGGATTTCAAAACAAATTATATATTCGGGCTCGTGGGTGAATGGGTGATCGAGTTTTGGTCCGAACCTCGTGTGTTTAACCAAGCGGGCCCGGGGTCGATTTTTGGATTTTTGGGAAGAATGCTAGAAAACCTATAGTTAAGCTTTGGAATTGAGTTGTTTAGCATTTATTGATGTTATTGAGTCAATTATGTCTAGATACGGTTGATTTGGAGTCGGGTCCAAAAGGAAAAGCAGTGCTTGAGGCTTGATTTGATCGTGGAAGCCGAGGTAAGTGTTTGGCCTAACCTTAGCTTGAGGGAATATGTGTTGAGTCTTATTTGCTACGTGTTTATTCCATGTTCAATGTATATGTGAGGTGACGAGTACCTTTATATTGTTGTCAAGCATGACTGTGGGTCGGATATTAGCAATTATGTGATTTCATTGAGGTTTATTGTATTATGGATTTAATATCAACTTGGTAGTTATTCATTGATGGAAATTCTTGGTTGTGAATATTGTTGGGTATTTGTTCGGTTGAGGGATATTTTGTTAAATTGTATATTTGTGAAAGATTGGTTATAGTTGTGTCCCTTGTCGGGACGATATTATTCCCGTTGATTATTCCTTTGCATTTATGGTTTCGTATTGTGGATTTTCTTGCCAAAAATGTTGTTTTATGTTATTTATGCACGAGGGGACATTCTGTGCCATGTTTATGTTATTTATGCACGAGGGGACATTCCGTGTCATGTTTATGTTATTTATGCACGAGGGGACATTTTGTGTCGTGTTGTGATATTTATGCACGAGGGGACATTCCGTTCCATGTTTATGTTATTTATGCACGATGGGACATTCCGTGTCGTGTTGTGATATTTATGCACGAGGGGACATTCCGTGCCGTGTTGTGATATTTATGCACGAGGTGACATTCCGTGCCGTGATTATGATATTTTAGCACGAGGGGACATGCCGTGCCGTTTCTATTTACTTGTTTATTCAGGGTTGTTAATTTCTGTTGTTATTTTGATATTTAAACTGTTGTCTTGCCCCGTCATTTCAGTAATTGCTACCCCTTTTCCCTAGCATGTTTTCCCCTGTTCTTTTTTTTACTTAACTGTTTACTTTCTGTTGTTATTTTTGTTATATATTATTGAACTGCACAGGTGATTATTATTTGTCGTGTCCTAGCCTCGTCACTACTTCACCGAGGTTAGGCTCGGCACTTACTCAGTACATGGGGTCGGTTGTACTGATACTACACCTGCACAATTTTTGTTGTGCAGATCCCGGTACCGGACACAGTGGACACTGGTCGAGGAGGCTTCCTTCAGTCCACCCGGCGACATTGAGGTAGTCCTGCAGGCGTCTGCAGGCCTTAGCGTCACCTTCTATCCTATTTCTTTCCTGTCTTTATGTATTTCTGAGGCAGTAGCACTTTGTTCATTCAGACCTCTATTTGTAGTATTCATAGACAATCCGTGAAATTATGACACCGAATTCTGGGAGTTGTTATTATGGATTTTTTATAATTATTTAATTAAGACGATAGATATCGTTTATTCCGCACTTTTATTTCTATTTGATCTTGTATATCATATTTTAAATGTTGAATAATAAAGGAACAAGTTAGAATAACCGATAACGTTGTCTTGTCTAGTGGGTTCAATGTTAGACGCCATCACGGTCCCGACGGTGGGAATTTCGGGGCGTGACAAGTTGGTATTAGAGCACTAGGTTGCCTAGGTCTCACAATTCACGGACAAACTTGGTAGAGTCTGAGGGATCGGTACGGAGACGTCTCTACTTATCCCCAGAGGCTGCAAAGTTGGGAATAACTTCACATCTATTCTTATTTGTCGTGCGATTTGACTTCTAAATGCTAACTGAGTTTCTATTATATTCTCTCGCAGATGGCAAGAACGCGTGCTTCCTCATCTACCGATCAGCAGCCCGATCCTCCAGTTGCAGCTCCTACGAGGGGCCGAGGACGAGGCCAAGGTCGTGCTAGAGGCCGAGGTAGGGGCAGAGCTCAGCCCGGAGCAGCAGCCCCAGTAGAGGACCCACAGGTAGATTTTGCCGGTGAGGTCCCTGCTCAGACAGTTCCTGTTGGACCAGCTCAGGTCCCAGAGGGGTTCATTGCCACCCCGGTACTTCAGGACGCTCTGGTCCGCTTAGTGGGCCTTATGGAGAGCGTGGCTCAGGACAGTCTACTTCCTACAACACCAGTCGTCTCTCAGGCTGGGGGAGGGGCCCAGACTCCTTCTACCCGCACACCAGAGCAGTTAGCTTCACAGTTCCAGACTCCAGCACCTCAGACAACTGGAGCAGCTCAGCCGGGTATTGTGGTACAGACCGTTGAGGGAGAAGCTATGTCTATTGATACTTTATGGAGATTGGATCGGTTCACCAAGTTATTTACTACTACTTTAACTGGTGCACCATCAGAGGACCCCCAGGATTTCTTAGACAGTTGCTATGAGGTTCTTCGGAACATGGGGATTGTGGAGACCAATGGGGTCGATTTTGTTACATTCTGTCTTTCTGGTACCGCCAAGACTTCGTGGAGGGATATTTGCTTGACCAGGCCAGCTGGATCTTCGCCTTTGTCTTGGGCTCAGTTCTCCGATTTGTTCTTGGAGAAGTTTCTACCAGTTACCCAGAGAGAGGATCTTCGGAGGTAGTTTGAGCGTCTCCAGCGGGGTTCTATGTCAGTCACCGAGTATCAGACCCGGTTTATCACTTTGGCCCGATATGCTATCATGATACTCCACATAGATCGAGAGAGGGTGAGGAGGTTTATTGAGGGGTTAGCTCAGCCTATTAGACTCCAGATGGCCAGAGAGACAGGTACTGATATTTCCTTCCAGGAGGCGGCCAACATGGCCAGACGTATTGAGATCGTTTTATCACATGGCAGTGGTCAGGGGTCTGACAAGAGGCCTCGTCATTTTGGCCGATTCAGTGGTGCCTCATTTGGAGGCAGAGATTCTTTTGGCAAAGGTCATCCTCCCAGACCATTCCAGTCAGCCCTGCAGGTATCCGCAGTGCACCACCAGCTCCTATCAGTGCACCGCCGCTTCAGAGCTTCCAGAGTGGTTATTCTGGTCGACAGGGACAGTTTCAGGGCCAGCAGTCGCAGCAGGAGAGATCTTGTTACACTTGTGGTGTTCCAGGTCACATTTCCAGGTTTTGCCCCCGAGCTTCTGGTGGTTCTCAGTATCAGGGTTCCCGTGCTATGATTCCCGCACCACGTGCACTTCCCCCACCCCCTCAACCAGCTAGGGGTGGAGGTCGAGGTGCCATAGGTGGAGGCCAGACAGTTAGAGGTGGAGGACATGTTATGAGGGGTAGAGGTCAGCCCGCAGTAGGTCGACCCAGGGATGTTCAGATTGGTGGGGCTCAGCCCCGATGCTATGCTATTCCCGCCAGACCTGAGGCTGAGGCCTTTGATGCAGTCATTACAGGTATGGTTTTAGTTTGCAGCAGAGATGCTTCGGTTTTATTTGATCTGGGGTTTACATTTTCCTACGTGTCCTCATATTTTGCTCTTTATCTGATTATGCCTCGTGATTCCCTGAGTACGCCTGTATATGTGTCTACACCGGTGGGTGATTCTATTGTGGTAGATCGAGTCTACCGGTCATGTATAGTGGTTATTGGTGGTATTGAGACCCGTGTTGATCGTTTACTCCTTGATATGGTTGATTTCGATGTCATTTTGGGGATGGATTGGTTGTCTCCCTATCACGCTATTCTGGACTGTCATGCTAAGACTGTGACCTTGGCCTTACCGGGAGTACCCCGTTTGGAGTGGAGGGGGACTCCTAGTCATTCTTCTGGCAGAGTTATCTCATATATGAAGGCTCGACGCATGGTCGAGAAGTGTTGTTTGGCCTATTTGGCTTATGTTCGTGATTCTAGTGCCGAGGTTCCTCCTATGGAGTCTGTGCCCATTGTTCGTGAGTTTCCAGAGGTATTCCCTGCTGATCTGCCAGGTATGCCACCCGACAGGGATATTGATTTTTGCACTGATTTGGCTCCGAGCACTCAGCCCATTTCTACTCTTCCTTATCGTATAGCCCCGCCAGAGCTAAAGGAGTTGAAGGATCAGTTACAGGACTTGCTTGATAAAGGCTTCATTAGGCCTAGTGTTTCTCCTTGGGGTACCCCAGTGTTGTTTGTTAAGAAGAAAGATGGCTCGATGAGGATGTGTATTGACTACCGGCAATTTAACAAGGTTACTATCAAGAATAAGTATCCCTTGCCGAGGATTGATGATTTATTCGACCAGCTTCAGGGTGCTACGGTGTTTTCCAAGATTGACTTGAGATCTGGCTACCATCAGCTGAGGATTAGGGCATCTGATGTCCCTAAGACAGCCTTTCGCACTCGGTATGGTCATTATGAGTTCTTGGTGATGTCGTTTGGGTTGACAAATTCCCCAGTTGCCTTAATAAAGTTGATGAACTGAGTGTTCAGGCCTTATTTGGATTTGTTCGTGATTTTCTTCATTGATGACATTTTGATTTACTCCCGCAGTCGGGAGGAGCACGAGAAGCACCTTCGAGTCGTCCTCCAGACTCTGAAGGAAAGTCAGTTGTATGCCAAATTTTCGAAGTGTAAGTTTTGGTTTAGTTCGGTTGCATTTCTAGGCCATGTTGTGTCGGTCGAGGGTATTCAGGTGGATCCCAAGAAGATTTCAGCAGTCAAAGATTGGCCTAGACCCCCCTCAGCTACAGAGATTCGGAGTTTCTTGGGCTTAGCAAGCTATTATCGTCAGTTTGTGGAGGGCTTTTCATCTATTGCAGCCCCGATGACCAGGTTGACTCAAAAGGGTGCCCAATTCAGGTGGTCAAATGAGTGTGAGGCGATCTTTCAGAAGCTCAAGACAGCCTTGACCACGGCACCGGTGTTAGTTTTGCCCACAGGTTCAGGGCCGTATATCGTGTATTGTGATGCTTCACGGGTTGGACTTGGTGCAGTGTTGATGCAGGATGGCAAGTTTATAGCTTATGCTTCATGTCAGTTGAAGGTTCATGAGAAGAACTATCCAGTTCATGATTTAGAGTTGGCAGCCATTGTCCATGCGTTGAAGATTTGGAGGCATTATATGTATGGTGTGTCATGTGAGGTGTTCACAGATCATAAGAGTTTGCAGAATCTGTTCAAGCAGAAAGAGTTGAATATGAGGCAGAGAAGATGGTTGGAGCTGTTGAAAGACTATGACATTACCATTCTATATCATCCGGGAAAGGCCAATGTGGTGGCCGATGCCTTGAGCCGGAAGTCAGCCAGTATGGGTAGCCTTTCTTATATTCCAGTCGGAGAGCGACGACTTGCTTTAGATGTTCAGGCTTTGGCCAATCGGTTCATGAGATTGGAGGTTTCTGAGACTGGTAGTGTGTTGGCCTATACTGTGGCCCGTTCTTCATTGTTTGATCGTATTCGGGACTGGCAGTATGATGATCGTCATTTATGTGCTCTTAGAGATACGGTCTGGCACGGAGGTGCCAAGCAGGTTACAGTGGATGATGATGGAGTCTTGAGGATGCAGGGCCGTATTTGTGTGCCTGATGTTGATGGTATTTGTGAGTTGATATTGCAGGAGGCCCATAGTTCCCGTTATTCCATTCATCCGGGCGCCGCAAAGATGTACCAGGATTTACGGCAGCATTATTGGGGGCGGAGGATGAAGAAAGATATTGTGGCATATGTAGCTCGGTGCTTGAACTGTCAGCAGGTTAAGTACGAGCACCAGAGACCCGGTGGTTTGATGCAGCAGATGGAGATTCCCGAGTGGAAGTGAGAGCGTGTCACCATGGACTTCGTAGTTGGGCTCCCACGGACTCAGAGGATGTTTGATGCAATGTGGGTCATTGTGGATAGGCTGACCAAGTCAGCACACTTTATTCCTGTATCAGTTTCGTATTCTTCGGAGAAGTTGGCAAAGATCCACATCAGGGAGATTGTTCGCTTGCATGGTGTGCCCGTGTCCATTATTTTTGACCGAGATACTCAGTTTACCTCCCATTTATGGAGAGTATTTCAGCGTGAGTTGGGCACACGGGTTGAGTTGAGCACAGCATTTCATCCTAAGACGGACGGACAGTCCGAGCGTACTATTCAGATCTTGGAGGATATGTTGCGGGCATGTGTCATTGACTTTGGAGGTTCATGGGACCAGTTTTTGCCTTTAGCTGAGTTCGCCTACAACAACAACTATCAATCGAGCATTCAGTTGGCTCCTTATGAGGCATTGTATGGTAGGCGGTGTCGGTCGCCAGTTGGGTGGTTTGAACCGGGGGAGGCTAGGTTGTTGGGTTCAGAGTTAGTTCAGGATGCCTTGGATAAGGTTTAGATCATTTAGGATAGGCTTCGTACGGCTCAGTCCTGGCAGAAGAGTTATGCAGACAGCAGAGTTCGTGATTTGGCATTTATGATAAGAGACCGGGTATTTCTTCGAGTGTCGCCCATGAAGGGCGTGATGAGGTTCGGAAAGAAAGGCAAGTTAAGCCCTAGGTACATTGGTCCCTTTGAGATTCTTGATAAGGTAGGAGAGGTGGCCTACAGACTTGCTTTACCACCGAGTTTATCAGCCGTGCATCCGGTGTTCCATGTATCTATGCTTCGGAAGCATATTGCGGATCCATCTCATGTGCTAGATTTCAGCAGTGTCCAGTTGGACATGACTTATGAGGAGGAGTCGATAGCCATATTAGCCCGGCAGGTTCGTTAGTTGAGGTCGAAGAGTTATCCTTCGGTCCGTGTTCATAAGAGAGGTCAGCCTGTTGAGGCAGCTACCTGGGAGTCCGAGTCCGATATACGGAGCAGATATCCCCATCTTTTCCCCGATTCAGGTACCTTTCTATGTCCGTTCGAGGACGAACGCTTGTTTTAGAGGTGGAGATTGTGATGACCCAAAAGGTCATCCCGTGTATTTCTAGCTAAATCAGTGTTCTGAGGTCATGAAAGCCTCCTTATATCTCACCTCGATTTGCATGCACAGCCCGGGCGTGTAGCCGGGAAGTCTTTTATGTGAAAAACTGATAAAAATGATAAGTTTGAATTTGAAATTTGAACTAAGTTGACTTTGGTCAACATTTTTGGTAAACGGACCCGGACCCGTGATTTGACGGTCTCGGAGGGTCCGTAGGAAAATATGGGACTTGGGCGTATGCCCGAAATCGAATTCCGAGGTCCCAAGTCCGAGAAATGAAATTTTAAAAGAAACTGTTTTCTGAAAAATATAAGAGATTTTGAAAGAGTAATTATATGTGAAATTCGTGGTATCGGGCCCGTATCTTGATTCCGGAACCCGGTAGAGGTTCGATATAATATTTAGGTAATATCTGTAAAGTTTGGTAAGAAACGAAACTCGTTTGACGTGATTCGGACCTTAAATGCAAATTTTGAAGTTTTAGAAGTTCTTCGAAAATTTCATTGATTTTGGGGTTTAATTCGATGTTTATGATGTTATTTTGGTGATTTGATTACACGAAAAAGTCCGTAGGATGTTTTTGAGGTTGTGTGCATATTTGGTTTAGAGCCCCTAGGGCTCGGGTGTGTTTCGGATAGGTGTCGGGTGTTTTTGGACTTGAAAATCTGGTGTTAAGTCCGGTTGATGGTGTCTGGTGCAATACCCTTCGCGAACGCATGGTAACCCATGCGAACGCGAAGGGCAAATGGGGGAGCCTGGGGTTTTACTCTACGCGAATGCGTAGAGGGAGACGCGAACGCGGAGCACTGGACAGTGTCTCTACGCGAACGCGTCCCCAGAGGTGCAAACGCATAGAGTATAGGATTGGGCTGGGCTGGGTAGTCATAAGCTTACGCGAACGCGGCCTATAGCTCGCGAACGCATAGGTTAGTAGAGTCAAACCTACGCGAACGCGGCCAAGGTCTCGTGAACGCATAGGTCAGGAAAGTCAGACCTTCGCGAACGCGAAGGGTAGTTTTGCCCAGTGATTCCTTTTAGCCCAAAAACAGAACACTTACGGGAATTACACCATTTTTCATAACTTCTTCTTCTCCACACCTCCTTGGGCGATTTTTGAAGAACTCCTTCACCATAGCTTCATAGGTATTTAATCCTAAACTCGTTGTTCTTCCATTTTTATCAACACCCATTAGATTCTAAGCCTAAAATATGAGATTAAGGGTAGAAAATTAAGGATTTGGGTAGAGTTAGGGTTTTTTGATTAATTGGGAATTTGACCTCGTTTTGGGGTCAGATTTCAAAACAAATTATATATTCGGGCTCGTGGGTGAATGCGTGATCGGGTTTTGGTCTGAATCTCGTGTTTTGACCAAGCGGGCCCGGGGTCGATTTTTGGGAAGAATGCTAGAAAACCTATAGTTAAGCTTTGGAATTGAGTTGTTTAGCATTTATTGATGTTATTGAGTCAATTATGTCTAGATACGTTTGATTTGGAGTCGGGTCCAAAAGGAAAAGTTGTGCTTGAGGCTTGATTTGATCGTGGAAGTCGAGGTAAGTGTTTGGCCTAACCTTAGCTTGAGGGAATTGGTGTTGAGTCTTATTTGCTACTTGTTTATTCCATGTTCAATGTATAGGTGAGGTGACAAGTACCTATATATTGTTGTCAAGCATGACTGTGGGTCGGATATTAGCAATTATGTGATTTCTTTGATGTTTATTGTGTTATGGATTTAATATCAACTTGGTAGTTATTCATTGATGGAAATTCTTGGTTATGAATATTGTTGGGTATTTGTTCGGATAAGGGATATTTATTTAAATCGTATATTTGTGAAATATTGGTTATAGTTGGGTCCCTTGCCAGGACGGTATTATTCCTGTTGATTATTCCTTTGCATTTATGGTTTCGTATTGTGGATTTTCTTGCCAAAATATTGTTTTATATTATTTATGCACGAGGGGACATTCCGTGCCATATTTATGTTATTTATTCACGAGGGGACATTCCGTGCCATGTTTATGTTATTTATGCACGAGGGGACATTCCGTGCCATGTTATGATATTTATGCACGAGGGGACATTTTGTGCCATGTTTATGTTATTTATGCACGAGGGGACATTCCGTGCCGTGTTGTGATATTTATGCACGAGGGGACATTCCGTGCCATGTTTATGTTATTTATGCACGAGGGGACATTCCGTGTCGTGTTGTGATATTTATGCACGAGGGGACATTATGTGACGTGTTGTGATATTTATGCACGAGGGGACATTTCGTGTCGTGTTGTGATATTTATGCACGAGGTGACATTCCATGCCGTGATTATGATATTTTAGCACGAGGGGACATGTCATGCCGTTTCTATTTACTTGTTTATTCAGTGTTGTTAATTTATGTTGTTATTTTGATATTTAAATTGCTGTCTTGCCCCGTCATTTCAGTAACTGCTACCCCTTTTCCCCAGCATGTTTTCCCTTGTTCTTTTTTTGTACTTAACTGTTTACTTTCTGTCGTTATTTCTGTAATATATTATTGAATTACACAGGTGATTATTATTTGTCGTGTCCTAGCCTCGTCACTATTTCGCTGAGGTTAGGCTCGGCACTTACTCAGTACATGGGGTCGGTTGTACTGATACTACACCTGCACAATTTTTGTTGTGCAGATCCCGATACCGGACCCAGTGGACACTGATCGAGGAGGCTTCCTTCAGTCCACCCGGCGACACTGAGGTAGTCCTGTCGACGTCCGCAGGCCTTGGCGTCACCTTCTATCCTACTTCTTTCCTGTCTTTATGTATTTTTGAGGCAATAGCACTTTATTCATTCAGACCTCTATTTGTAGTATTCATAGACAGTCCATGAAGTTGTGACACCGAATTCTGGGAGTTGTTATTATGGAGTTTTGATAAAATTTTAATTAAGCTGATAGATTTCGTTTCTTCCGCACTTTTATTTCTATTTGATCTTGTATATCACATTTTAAATGCTGAATAATAAAGGAACAAGTTAGAATAACCGGTAACGTTGGCTTGTCTAGCGGGTTCAACGTTAGACGCCATCACGCCCCGAAATTCCCATCGTCGGGACCGTGATGGCGTCTAACGTTGGCTTGTCTAGCGGGTTCAACGTTAGACGCCATCACGGTCCCGACGATGGGAATTTCGGGGCGTGACAGGGGGTTTTGCGTTCGCATAGGGGAAGTTGAGAGCTGGGGAATTTCTTCTGTACGTTCGCGGTTAAGGGGTGTGAACGCGTAGGCTTGAGCTAGTTGTTCATCACGAACGCCGGGGAGAAGGTGCGTTCGCGTAGGGTTAAAGCCATCTGAGGGACCCCAGGCCATTTGTCTATGCGTTCGTAGGCCTGGGGTGCGTTCGCAAAGGTCCAGGTGGGTTGGGCAGTTCGATCGCGGGTGTGTAGTCGCGTTCGCGAAGAGTAAATTGGGGTTAGTTGGAAAATGCTCTATGTGAACGCGGTCCTGCTTATGCGTTCGCGAAGAGTAAAAACCTGGGCAGTATATATATAACCCATCCGCGACCCTTGCCCACTTTTCTACCATTTTTGAACGGGAATAGAGCTTTTGGAGCGATTTTGAAGAGGGAAAACGATTGTTCTTCATTGAGGTAAGGATTTTGGACCCCATAACTCGATTATATGTGATTAAGGACTAAATTAACAGTGTTTAATTGGGGAAAATCAGTAGAAAAAGGTGAAATTAGGGCTTGAGATTATGAGGCTTTTTAGGGATGATTTGATGGATCAAACGAACTCCGATTTCAGAGTTCTTTATACGTACAAACTCATTTTAACCCCTTGGGGGCTATTTTCCTGATATTCCTCACTTATTATATTATGATTTTACACTCAGTCCTTCTTGATAAAAAATTTTGATAATCTGAGTTACTGATATTATTTCTTGAAATGAAATACTGTTTTGGGTCGAGAACCCTGTTTATTTATGGTCGAGGGGCATTTTGAGAGTGTCTGACTGAATGAAGCCGAGGGCCAATGTTGTGAGGATATTCATGATATAAGAGAGGCCGAGTGCCTGAGAGATGATCGATTCCATGATTTGGCTTGTTTATAGCGCTTGGGTTGAAGGAGCCCCTCCGGAGTCTGTACACACCCTCAGTGAGCGCATGTACCTACTCAGTGCGAGTGCCGAATGATGAGTGATTGGGAGGTATGAGTGACAGTGAGGTTTCCCGAGGGGCTGATGCTGAGTGACTGATTATGAGAGATGTTTTGGCCCGAAGGGCGGTTCTATAATGATATTTTAATGAGTTTTGATTATGATTCGTTTCATATTTCAAACTGATATTTTTGGGAGTTTTACTGAGAAACATTTGAAATTATTCTTCTTTCAAGGATTTTTACGGAAACTGGTTTTCGAACTTATGTACACTTTATTGAGACTTGGCATTTTACTGTTTTGTGGATTGGTGTCTTTGTTGCTGTGTGTTTCTTATTCTTTAAACTGTGATTTATTTTCATTACTACTGAGTTGGTGTACTCATCATTACTCCCTGCACCTCTATGTGCAGATCCAGGTACTGGTTCGGAACAGTAGCCATCCGAGTTCGTTATCGTCAGCTTTTGGGATTCGAGGTAGTTGTCCAGCGTCCACAGCTTCTCCATTTCCCTTCCTTATTAGTATTAATATTTTATTCCTAGACATTGTTTATGACATCAACAAAGTTAGTTTTTATTCTTAGATGCTCGTGATCGGTTAAATCCAGTCTTGGGGAATTGTTTAGATTGTTAGTTTATATTATGTGTGCTTAAAGACTTAGAGGAATTTTATAATTATTATGATGGTGTTTAATGATATTGAGTAAATTTAATTAAAATAAATGTGTAGTTATGCGATGGTTGGCTAGCCTAGTTCCACGATAGGCGCCATCACGACCTGTTAGGATTTGGGGTCGTGACAAGTTGGTATCAGAGCTCTAGGTTGCATAGGACTCAACGGCCATGAGCAGGTTTAGTAGAGTCTTGCGGATCGGTACTGAGACGTCTGTACTTATCTTCGAGAGGCTACAAAACTCTTAGGAAAAATCTCATTTTCTTGAACTCTTTCATGCCATTCTATTGATCTTGAAATCTAAACTACTGTTGTTTCATTCTCTCACACATGGTGAGGACACGCGCTATGATCAGGGTGACCAGACACCAGCCAGACCCACAAGGGGTCGAGGCCGTGGTGGAGTTAGGGGACCAGCCTGCGCAGTAGCCGGGATAGTACCAGTGGATCCCCCTACTATTTAGGATCAGGTTCCCGCCGAGGGTGCTCCAGCGGGACAGGCTCAGGCACCGGCAGTGCCTATTGTCATTCCGGGTCTTCAGGAGACCCTGGCTCAGATATTGACAGTGTGTACCAGTTTGGCTCAGGCAGTTGCTATGTCTACTATTGCCGCTACATCTCAGGCCGGGGGAGGCATTCAGACTCCAGCTGCCCGGACACCTGAGCAGGTTGTACAAGGTTTTCAGGCACCGGGAGCAGTCCCAGCCCAGCCGGTTGCCCCAGTTCAGGACTATGTAGTCCCAATCATGCCCGAGGATGAGCAGCGTAGGCTGGAGAGGTTCAGTAGACTTCAGCCTCTGACTTTCAGCGGCATAGAGGGTGAGGATGCCCAAGGTTTTTTGGATAAGTCCCAGAGGATACTCCGTACTACTGGTATTTTGGAGACCAGTGGGGTCTCATTTGCTACATTTCAGTTTGTTGGTGCTGCTTTCACTTGGTGGGAGGCATTTGAGAGGTGTAGGCCGGTTGGTTCAGCACCCCTCACCTGGAAGCAGTTCTCCACGATCTTTTTGGAGAAGTTTGTTCCTCAGTCTCATAGAGAGGAGCAGCGCAGGCAGTTTGAGCAGCTGCGCCAGGGAGAGTTGTCAGTTACTCAGTACAAGATGCGGTTTTCTGAGTTGGCTAGACATGCTTCTAAGTTAGTCCCTACTAATAGGGAGAGGATCAGGAGGTTTGTAGATGGTCTCACGTATCAGCTTCGAATTTTGATGACCAGGGAGAGAGTGTCTGGAGCTACATTCGAGCAGGTTGTAGACATTGCTCGGTATATTGAGTCGGTTCGCAGGTAGGAGCATGATGAGAGGGAGGCCAAGAGGCCTCGGGGATCAGGTAGTTACAGTGGTGCCCCTTTCAGAGGGCACTTTCAGCACAGTAGAGGTCGTTCATTTAGACCTCCTCAGCCAGTTCGCTAAGTTTATAGTGGCGCATCTTCTGGGCAGGGTCCTCGCAGTTCTCATCCGGGACGTTTATCTTTTAGTGCCCTTCCAGCTTAGAGCTCCTCCAGAGCATCATCATATCAGGGTTCTTCTATGCATGGTTCATCCGGTGGTTATCATAGTGGCAGGGGTTCTCTTCAGTCCCCATCTCCAGCTCTAGGTAGTTGTTTCGAGTGTGGAGAGTTTGGACATGGGTGGAGACAGTGTCCTCGTCGTGCTAGTAGTTCATCTCAACAGAGGGTTCAGTCCTCGACTTCAGCCCCAGTCACTTCACCACCCACCCAGGCAGCTAGGGGTGGTGGTCAGGCAGCTAGAGGCCGCCCTAGAGGGAGAGGTCGAGCAGGTGGAGGCCAGCCGCGTATCTATGCACTTCCGGCCAGGCCTGGTGTTATGGCGTCTGATGCAGTGATTACAGGTACTATCTCAGTTTGTCACAGTGATGATTTAGCTTTATTTGACCCTGGTTCCACATACTCTTATGTTTCATCGTATTTTGCTCACTTTCTGAATATGCCCCATGAGTCCTTAGTTACGTCTGTTCATGTTTCGACTCCGGTGGGTGATACTATTGTTGGGGACCATGTGTACCAATCGTGTGTTATATCTGTTGGGGGTCTGGAGACCCGAGTGGACTTGATGTTACTCAGTGTGGTTGATTTTGATGTGAAACTGGGCATGGATTGGTTATCCCCATGTCATGTTATTCTTGATTGTCACGCTAAAATTGTGACCCTGGCTATGGCCGAAATTTCGAGAGTTGAGTGGAGAGGGTCTATAGACCATGTGCCTAGCAGAGTGATTTCTTATTTGAAGGATCAGCGTATGGTTGAGAAAGGATGTGAATCTTATCTTGCTTTTTTGAGGGATGTTAGTAGTGAGACTCCTTCTGTTGATTCTATTCCTATGGTCCGTGAATTTTCGGACGTATTTCCTGCAGACCATCCAGGCATGCCACCTGACAGGGATGTTGATTTTGGTATTGACTTGGTGCCAAGCACTCAGCCTATCTCTACTCCACCTTATCGTATGGCACCAGCAGGGTTGAAAGAATTGAAAGAGCAGAATCAGGAACTCTTAGATGAGGGGTTCATTTGGCCTAGTGTGTCACCTTGGGGTGCACCGGTGTTGTTAGTGAAAAAGAAAGATGGCTCCATGCGCATGTGTATTGATTATAGGCAGCTGAATAAGGTTACGATGAAGAACCGGTATCCTTTGTCCCGTATTGATGACTTGTTTGATCAGCTTCAAGGAGCTAGAGTGTTCTCCAAGATTGACTTGAGGTCCAGGTATCATCAGTTGAAGATTCAGGATTCTGATATTCCGAAGACTGCTTTCAGGACCAGATATGGTCATTATGAGTTTCTGGTTATGTTATTTGGGTTGACCAATGCCCCTGCCGCGTCAATTGATAAACATTGTGTATCAGCCTTATCTTGATTCTTTCATCATTGTGTTCATTGATGACATCCTGGTGTATTCTCATATCTAGGAGGAGCATGCTCAGCATTTGAGAGTTATGTTACAGAGGTTGAGGGAGGATAAACTTTATGCAAAATTCTCCAAGTGCGAGATTTGGCTTGGTTCAGTAGCTTTCTTGGGGCACGTGGTGTCTAGTGAGGGTATTCAGGTTGATTCAAAGAAGATTGAGGCGGTGTAGAGTTGGACCAGACCTTCCTCAGCTACAGAGATTAGGAGTTTCCTTGGTTTGGCGGGATATTACCGTTGCTTTGTGGAAAGATTCTCTTCTATTGCTTCGCCTTTGACCAGATTGACCCAGAAGGGTGCTCCATTCAGATGGTCTGATGAGTCTGAGGAGAGCTTTCAAAAGCTCAAGTTAGCATTGACCAAAACCCCGGTATTGGTTTTGCCTACTGGTTCGGGTTCTTATACAGTCTACTGTGATGCTTCTAGAGTTGGCTTGGGAGCAATACTGATGCAGGACGGTAGGGTGATTGCCTACGCGTCTAGACAGTTGAAGGTGCACGAGAAGAATTATCCAGTGCACGATCTTGAGTTAGATGCCATTGTTCATGCCTTAAAGATTTGGCGCCATTATTTGTATGGAGTGCAGTGTGAGATTTTCACTGATCATCATAGTTTGCAGTATCTGCTGAAGCAGAAGGACTTGAATTTGCGTCAGAGGAGGTGGTTAGAGCTTCTCAAGAATTATGACCTCACTATTTTGTATCATCCGGGGAAGGCCAATGTAGTGGCCGATGCTTTGAGTCGCAGAGCCGAGAGTTTGGGGAGTCTAGCTTACCTTTCAGCAGCAGAGTGACCGTTAGCACTTGATGTTCAGGCTTTACTGGGTCAGTTGGTGAGATTGGATTTGTCAGAGCCACCATGGGTATTAGCTAGCATGGCTTCCCGATCTTCTCTTTATGATCCGATCAGAGCACACCGGTATGATGAGCGGCACCTATTAGTTCTCTAGGACAGGGCCCGTCGAGGTGATGCCAGGGATGTGACTATTGGTGATGACATAGTTATGAGGATGCAGGGTCGTGTTTGCGTGCCCAATGTGGAGGGACTTCGAGAGTTGATATTAGCAGAGGCCCACAGCTCGCGGTATTCCATCCATCCGGGTGCCGCGAATATGTATCAGGATTTGAGACAGCAGTATTGGTTGAGGCGGATGAAGAGAGATATTGTTGAGTATGTAGAACGGTGTCTCAACTGCCAGCAGGTCAAGTATGAGCACCAGAGACCAGGTGGATTACTTCAGAGGTTAGATATTCCGGAGTGGAAGTGGGAGCGGATCACTATGGACTTTGTAGTTGGGCTTCCATGGACTTCGAAAGGTTTTGATGCTATTTGGGTCATTGTGGATAGGTTGACCAAGTCCTCGCACTTCAATCCTGTCAGTACTACTTATACTTCAGAGCGGTTAGCTGGTATCTACATCGGGGAGATTGTCCGATTGCATGGAGTTTCGGTTTCTATCATTTCTGACATAGGTACTCAGTTCACATCTCAGTTTTGGAGGGTCGTACAGAGAGGTATGGGTACTCAGGTTGAGTTGAGCACAATATTTCATCCTCAGACCGACGGGCAGCCGGAATGGACTATTCAGATTTTAGAGGACATGTTACGTGCATGTGTGATTGATTTTGGTGGTTCATGGGATCAATTTATGCCATTTGCGGAGTTTGCATATAATAATAGCTACCAGTCCAGTATTCAGATGGCCCTGTATGAGGCTTTATATGGTAGGAGGTGTAGATCTCTGGTTGGTTGGTTCGAGCCCGGTGAGGCTAGACTATTGGGCACAAATTTGATTCAGGATGTGTTGGAGAAGGTGAAGTTGATTCAGAAGAGACTTCGCACAGTGAAGCCTAGGCAGAAAAGTTATGCGGACCGGAAGGTCCGGGATATGTCTTTTATGGAAGGTGATAAGGTACTTCTGAAAGTATCACCCATGAAGGGTGTTATGAGGTTCGGGAAGAGGGGAAAGTTGAGTCCCCGGTTCATTGGGCCTTTTGAGGTGCTTCAGAAGATTGGAGAGGTGGCTTATAGACTTGCCTTGCCACCCAGCATATCGAGTGTTCATCCGGTATTTCATGTTTTGATGCTCCGGAAGTATGTTGGTGACCCATCTCATGTTTTGGACTTCAGCACAATTCAGCTCGAGGGTGATATGTCAAATGAGGTAGAGCCAGTAGCAATTTTGGATCGTCAGGTCAGAAAGTTGAGGTCTAAGGATATAGCTTCAGTGAAAGTACAGTGGAGAGGTCAGCCAGTGGAGGAGGCTACTTGGGAGACCCAGCGAGATATGCAGACCAGATATCCTCACTTGTTTGAGACTCCAGGTATGTTTCTAGACCCGTTCGAGGATGAACGTTTGTTTAAGAGGGGGAGAATGTAATGACCCGATCTGTCGTTACGTAGAACCTGCATTATAATTACTGTTATTGCCTTGACATAGGTTGGTTATACTGTTTTTGATGTGTTAGAGTTGGTAGGCTTGGAATCGGAATGGTTGTAGTGAGAGTTTAGTCACTTAGTCTCTAGAAATAGCCTTATAGTTGGAAAAGTCAACTGAGAGTTGACTTATTGGTAAACGACCTCAAAATGCGGATTTTATGGTTCGGATAGATTCGTTAGGTGATTTGGGACTTAGGAGTGTGTTCAGAATATTTTTGTGATGTCCGGTGTAGAATTAGGCGTGAATTGGCGAAAGTTAGTTTTTGGTGATTTCCGGTCGGCAGTGGAAAATAGGCTATCGGGGTCGGAAGGGAATTCCGAAAGTTGGAACAGGTTCGTAATGTCATTTTGGATATGTGTGCAAAATTTCAGGTCAATCGGATGTGTTTTGGTTAGTTTCGGCATCTTTGGTGAATTCTAGAAATTTCAAAATTCATAGGCTTGAATTCGATGTGATTTTGGTGTTTTGATGTCGTTTTTGGTGTTTCGAAGGCTCGACTAAGTTCGAATGATGTTATGGGATATGTTGGTAGGTTTGGTTGAGTTCCCAGGGGCCTCGGGGTTGATTTTGGATGGTCAACGGGTAATTTCGGGCCTTAGAGAATTGCTGGTTTTTTTGGTGTTTCTGCAGAAGGATTTTACCCTATGCGTTCACGGAGGGGGTCTCGCGTTCGCATTGGAGAAGTTGGGAGCTGGGGAATTTCTTCTGTGTGTTCGCGGTTAAGGGGTGCGAACGCGTAGGGTTGAGATGGTTTTTCATCGTGAACGCATGGGAGAAGGTGCGTTCGCGTAGGGTTAAAGCCATCTGAGGGACCCCAGGCTATTTGGTCTATGCGTTCGCAGGCCTGGGGTGCGTTCGCGAAGGTCCAAGTTGGTTGGGCAGTACGATCGTGGGTGTGTAGTCGCGTTCGCGAAGAGTAAATTGGGGCCAGTGTGAAAATGCTCTATGCGAACGCAGTCGTGCTTATGCGTTCGCGAAGAGTAAAAACCTTGGCAGTATATATATAACCCATCCGCGACTCTTGCCCACTTTTCCACCATTTTTGAATGGGAATAGAGCTTTTGGAGCGATTTTGAAGAGGGAAAATGATTGTTCTTCATTGAGGTAAGGATTTTGGACCCCATAACTCGATTATATGTTATTAAGGACTAAATTAACAGTGTTTAATTAGGGAAAATTATTAGAAAAAGGTGAAATTAGGGCTTGAGATTGTGAGGCCTTTTAGGGATGATTTGAGGGGTCAAACGGACTCCGATTTCAGAGTTCTTTATATGTACGGACTCGTGAGATGATGAAGATCATTTTGGTATGAAGTTTGTCGAGTTCCTAGAAGCGAGACCGGGGGGTTGGGTTTTGGCTAATTTCTGGTTTTGTGCATAAAGTTGATATTTTTCAATTGGAATTCATTCCCTTAGCATAATTTGATGTGAAAAATCTGAACTTGGTAGATTTGGAGCACTCGGAGGTTGATTCGAGGGGCAAGCGTGTTGCGGAATAGCTTTTCGGGTTTGAGGTAAGTAATGTCTTTAAATCCTGTCCTGAGGGTATGAAACCCTGGACTTTACATCCTTTCACGGTTTTGGAGTGACGCACACACTGGATGACGAGTGTGGGGCGTGCACGAATTGGAAATTTGGAAAAATGTTCCTTTTTAGGCAACTATTGAGTTGCGTAACTGCTTTTAAAGCATATGATTTATAGTATTATTGTGTTTTGATATACTTGGGATGTAATCCATGTTTGGGGCCTAGTGCCGATCTGTTTTAACCCCTTGGGGGCTATTTTTCTGATATTCCTCTCTTATTATAATATGATTTTACACTCAGTCCTTCTTGATAAATTGTTTTGACACTCTGATTTACTGATACTATTTCTTGAAATGAAATACTGTTTTGGGTCGAGAACCCTGTTTATTTATGGCCGAGTGGCATGTTGAGAGTGTCTGACTGAGTGAGGCCGAGGGCCAATGTTTTGAGGATATTTATGATATGAGAGAGGTCGAGTGCCTGAGAGATGATTGATGCCATGATTTGGCTTGTTTATAGCGCTTGGGCTGAAGAAGCCCCTCCGGAGTTTGTACACACCCCCAGTGAGCGCAAGTACCTACTGAGTGCGAGTGTCGAGTGCCGAGTGATGAGTGATTGGGAGGTATGAGTGACAGTGAGGTTGCCCGAGGGGCTGATGCTGAGTGACTATTATTGAGTGACTGATTATGAGAGAGGTTTTGGCCCGAGGGGCGGTTTTATAATGATATTTTACTGATTTCGATTATGATTCGTTTCATCTTTCAAACTGATATTTTTGGTAGTTTTACTGAGAAACATTTGAAATTATACTTCTTTCAAAGATTTTTACGAAAACTGGTTTTCGAACTTATGTACACTTTATTGAGACTTGGCATTTTACTGTTTTGTGGATTGGTGTATTTGTTGTTGTGTGTTTCTTATTCTTTAGACTGTGATTTATTTTCATTACTACTGAGTTGGCGTACTCATCATTACTCCCTGCACCTTTGTGTGCATATCCAGGTACTGGTTCGGAGCAGTAGCCATCCGAGTTCGTTATCGTTAGCTTTTGGAATTCGAGGTAGTTGTCCAGCGTCCGCAGCTTCTCCATTTCCCTTCCTTTATTAGTATTAGTATTTTATTCCTATACATTGTTAATGACATTAGCAGAGTTAGTTTTTATTCTTAGATGCTCGTGATCGGTTGACTCCAGTCTTGGGGGATTGTTTAGACTGTTAGTTTATATTATGTTTGCTTAAAGACTTAGAAGAATTTTTATACTTATTATGCTGGTGTTTAATGATATTGAGTAAATTTAATTAAAATAAATATGTAGTTATGTGATAGTTGGCTAGCCTAGTTCCACGATAGGCGTCATCACGACCTGTTAGGATTTGGGGTCGTGACAGATTGTTTTGAAGCTCGAATAACAGATCAGGACGCGAACCGAGCCTCGAACTCGAAGCGAAATCAAACTCGGCGTGCAACTGAACAAAGACCTCCTATGTTTTCGTTTCCTCTTCTTTTTTCCAAATTTTTTTTCCTCTTTTTTGTGTTATTTATAGATGTGTGGGTTAATGGTGAGATGGGTGGGGGAAATGGGAAGTGATGGGTGAATATGAGAGAAACTGGAAGTGAGTGATGTGAAGAGTGGGGAGTTAGGCTAGAAAAGTGGGGATAATGAGATTAGTATTAAAAAATATTTAAAAAATCAGATTTAAAAAAAAAGTTTATCTATTAAAGTTTTTTTTTAAAATAAATTAAATTATAAAGATAAGAATATTAACCAAAAATTTCTTATGTTATATAAAAATTAAATATTGACATATACTTTGAATGATACTAAGAAAGATTCTATAACTTACATATTAACATTATAATTAAAAGGAACCATATATATATATATATATATATATATATATATATATATATATATATATGTGTGTGTGTGTGTGTGTGTGTGTGTGTGTGTGTGAGAGTGAGTGAATTTTTTTCTTATATAAATAGAAATAAAATTTGTACTCTAAGAATGTGAGTATTTTGTTTCCAAATAAATCTACTAAGAGTAACATAAAAGTTTAAAACATCAAGATTAGACCTAAAAGGAATATTTATACTAAATAGTATAACATTTGAGTGTGGTTAAAAATTAATTGTTCACATTGACCAACCAGGCCCGGGGTCGATTTTTACTTTTGGGGAAAAGTTTGGGAAATCTAAATTTATGCATTGTAGTTGCTTCCTATAGCAATATTTGATGTTATTGAGTTAATTGTGGCTAAATACGAGTGGATTGGAGGCGGATTCTATTGGAAAGGCCCCGGTAGAGCTTTGAATTGACTGCGGAGTGAGGTAAGTGTTGTGTCTAACCTTGACTTGAGGGAATTAGGAACCCTCGACCTATTTGCTATATGAAATACATGTGAGCGGCGTATATGTGAGGTGGCGAATACTTATGCGCAGCCAATTAATCTGTTTTACCTGTTTCTTTCTCGTGCTTCTCATATTGTCTCTTTCCCTACCTTAACTATTACATGTTTTACTTGTATTCTCATGCCTAATTGCTACTTGTTAGACATCGTTTCCCTCTGTTAATGGTATTAGTTATTCCGTAACTTCATTATCTCCTATTATTTGCTTAAGCTGATTTATCGGTACTTTTATGGTATATTCTGAATTGGTCTCGCTGAGTAGTATTACTTGTGTGAATTTTCATAGTGTACAAGCTTCCTATTTGTTTCGGTTTGAAGTTTAAGCATTGTGAAGGGTTGTGTGATTTGAATTGTGAAATTTCTGTACATGCTGAATAATTGATATTGATATGGTGAGATCGGGTTGCACGCCACAACGGGTGGAATAATGATAATATATTGAGGAGGAATAAGGGTGAATTGATGTTGTACGGTGGGATCGGGTTGGACTCCGCAACTGGTGTGATAACGGTGGATTATTTGGTGGAATAAGGGTGAACTATGATTGTGTTATTATGATATGGTGGGATCGGGCTGCACGCCGAAACACTTTTATTTGTATTCTGTTGTTTATGCTATTATGAGGAAATAAGGTAGGAATGTGATATGTACGGTGGGATCGGGTTGTGCGACGCAACAACCTATGTGTTTATGCTTTACATGCACTGTGTTAGTTGTACGGCATTCTTATCTACACTTAAGGATTGGTAGTATCTGAACACTGTTAAATTACTTCTGAGAACTGTAGTTATTTCGTGCAAGTTACTTCTTATTTATATTATGCTTTTATTATATATACTGTGTACAGGTTGTAGTGTGAGTGACCCGTCGTAGCTTCGTCACTCCTTCATCGAGGTTAGGCTCGGCAGTTACCAGTACATAAGGTCGGTTGTACTGATACCGCACTCTGCATTTCCTGTATAGATTTTTGAGCTGGTCCGAGCTGATCGAGAGGTTGGTGGTAGGATCCACCTGATAGGAGACCAAGGTAGACTTGTCGGCGTCCGCATGCCCTGGCGTCCCCTTCTATACCTCATAATTTATTGTTTCTTTATTTCGAAAATAGTTGTATTCCTTTCAGACTTTTACTTGTAGTAAATTCTATAATGTTCATGAATTGTGACTCCGAATTATGGGAGTAGTACATATTACGAAGTCGTTATATAAAATTTCGCGCTTATTTTAACTCGTTATAGCTTATTTGGTGTTAATTATTGAAATGTAAAAGAATTGGCTAATAAATCTCTAATGTTGGCTTGCCTAGCAAGTGTAATGTTAGGCATCATCACGGTCCCAACGGTGGGAATTACGGGTCGTGACAAACTATTAACTTCTAGTCATACTATTAATAACTTAAAAAGAACATTAGCATCAACTAGCAGGATCCTCCAAAGGGTTGGTACAAAATCATCGTTGATGGTGCTTTTAAAAGCGATATTGTCACGACCCAATTTCCCAACCTTAGGGGTCGTGATGGCACCTAACACCACACTTGCTAGAAAAGCTAATGTTAGAACTTGATTAGTCATTTTCCTTTGAATATTTATTTAACACAATAAGACAATCTAAAAATAAATTACATCTAGTAATTTCCAATGCGTGCCTTCACGAATAAAATAATAAACGAATGAATAACCGAGCCACGAACTAAATATATAACTATAAGACTACCCCAGGGTCTGGTGTCACAATTCACAAACTACTAAGAATACTACAAATGATCGGCTGAAAGAAATAATGTATCTGTTTTTAGTGTAATAAAACAGTCTCTATAAAACTAAGAGAAGACTCTATGAATCTGCAGACGCCAGCAGGTCTACCTCATGTCTCCGAATGATGAAAATCAGCTACTAAAGTCTCCTAACGCTGGACGGTACCTGAATCTGCACAAAAGAGTGTAGAGTGTAGTATCAGTATAACCGACCCCATGTACTGAGTAAGTGTCGAGCCTAACCTCAACGAAGTAGTGACGAGGCTAGGACAAGACACCACATAAATCCTGGATATATATATAATCATGCTAGCAGGAATAACAATAATTAAGGAATTAAAAACAGCAAATAATGGGAAGGGAGCATGCGATGGGGAATTTTTAACATAAAGAGAGAGAAAACAACAAGACAGAATTAGACAGTGATCAACAATAATATTAGCAATTAATAGTAGATATGGAAACTTGCACGATATTACCCTTCGTGTTTTTACTCTCTGCCTCGCCAAATAATAAATAGAATACACGGCATCACCCTTCGTGCTTTTACTCTCATCCTCACAGATTATAATTAAGAATGCACGACATCACCCTTCGTATTTTACTCTCTTCCTCACATCGTAAATAAATCATGCACGACATTACCTTTCGTGCTTTACACTCTTCCTCACAATATAATTAATTCATGCACGACATCACCCTTCGTGTTTTACACTCTTCCTCATAATATAATCAAATCATCAATAACAAATAAAAAGGAATTTCACAAAGAAACAGTATTTCATCATAATTTCTATCACCATTTAATATTTCAATATCAGCTCAATGTTCTCAAAAGGATTTCACAAGAAATCAATATTTCATCATGGTTACTATCATTATTTATCATTTCAATCTCAACTCAGAATTCAGAATAATAATCATCTCAGTGGAATCGGATACTAATCTCTCAAAATTTCACTAACAACAATTAATCACGGATGATAGGCTTTAAGACAATCAAAGTAACAAGAAATAGCATTTACTCGCATGGCATGACCTGACCACAACATATAGGTACTTGCCACCTCACCTATATATTGGATTTAGGAAACAAACAGGTAACAAGTAGTCATACAATACCTATTCCCTCAAGCTAAGGTTAGACACAACACTTACTCAATTCTGCAGGTCACTCACTACTCAATTACAGCTTTTCCTTTCGAATTCACCTCCAACACACTCGAATCTAATCATAATTAGCTTAATATCATTAATTATTGCTAAAGGAAGTAACTTTTACTGAAAAATTATGATTTTCCTAAGTTTTCTATATTAAAAAAAAGTTAAAACCCGACCCGAGCCTGCTTGGTCCAAACTCGGGGTTCGGATACAATTATGTTTGCCCATTCACCCCTGAGCCCGAATATGCAATTAGTTTCGAAATCCGACCCCAATTCGAGGTAAAAATTCGATTTTTACAAAATTCCTTAATTCTACCCAAACCCTCAATTTCTACCATGAAAATTCTTAATTTTTGATTGATAAGTGATGAAAAACATTGGGTAATTGAAAGAGAAGAGTTTAGAATTGTTTACCAAAACCTTGGGGATGAATTTGTGTGAAGAAAATAGCCTCTAGGTCTTTGTAGTTCGAAAATAGGTGAAAAATAGGTTCTGCCCGAGTTTTAAATCTGTTTTTATATGACTGGGCAGGCCTTCATCGCGTTCGCAATGGGCCTGCCGCGTTCGCGAAGAGTCAGGCTCGTTGGCCTTCGTGTTCGCATTGAAAGGCCGACATTCGCGGAGTTTTAACTCCACAGGCCATCGCGTTCGCGATAAATAGGCCGCGTTCATAGAGAACAGTCGAGCCCCCTCCCCCTGGCCCACTAACACGGTGCGTTCGCGTGGGCCAGAATGCGTTCACGAAGGGTAACCCACCAGAGCTTCTCGTTCGCGTCCTGAGCTCCGCGTTCGCGAAGAATAAAATGGCCCCGGTGCACTTTTACTCTACGCGTTCGCGAGTGAGGCCACGCGAACGCGAAGAACAAATTCACTATGCACCAGTAGCAGAAAAACAACAGAAACTTCTAAGTTTAAAACATCCTGTAGCCTACCCGAAACTCACTCGAGCCCTCGGGTCTCTAAACCAAGCATGCATGCAAGTCTAAAAATATCATACAGACTTGCTCGTGTGATCAAATCACGAAAATAACATCTAAAACTATGAATTTAACCTCAAAACTCTCATTTTTCTCAAGAACACTTAGATTTCACTATTTCTCAACCGGATGTCTGAATCATGTCACATCAACTCCGATTCTCACCAAATTTCACAAATAGTACTTAAATACTATAACAAATATGTACAAGGGCTCCGGAACTAAATACGGACCCGATACCAATGGTTTCAAACATTAATTTATTTCTTTATTTCATAAATAATTCAGCAAAATAATTTCTTTCAAAAATTAATTTCTAAGGCTAGGGACCTCAGAATTAAATTACGGGCATACGCCCAAGTCCCATATTTTACCAGCGTACCTCCCGGGATCGTTGGAACACAGATCCGGTTCCGTTTACTCAAAATAATGACTCAAGTCAACTAAAACCAAACCTTAACTCTAGAAATTACTATTTCTCGCATTTTCACATAAAAGCTTTCCAGTTTTACACTCGAACTGCGCACGTAAATCGAGGTAATTAAAATTAGTCTTTTATGGCTAATAAGCCTAGAACGGGGTCTTAATTCATAAAATGACCCCTTGGGTCATCACAGATAGCATACATGGAGGAATAAGCGGAGTCATACGAAACAGCAAGGGCTAGTGGAAAATGGGTTACCATAAGAAAACACATGCAGCAGCGCCAACCCAAGTAGACTTATAAGCATTGCAGCAGGCACTTCCACTCATTATCAAGGAAAACATATTGCCAATCGAAGTGGAGACGGACACCACAGAGATTATAAGTTTTTTGCATGATGATTATCCAACTTATCATGATTTAATCTATGACTGCAGGTATTTAATGGAGAAGGAAATGCAAATGTGGGAGATCATGGTGAAGCATAACTTTCGTGAAGGAAACAGTGTTGCACATCTTTTGGCAAAGGAATCTCTTATGCAGCCTAGTTATAATAAATTGTGTACTTTTATTTTACCTCCTGAACCAGTGATAGATGCCTATCACAAAGATCGGGAAGGCTTTGTTTGTGTAAGGAAAGTTTCGAATATTTTGTGTTATAAGTTGGCTGCCTTAGGTAATGACAATGCCCTAAGAAGCATCACCATAGCCCATCGAGGCACCTGTAATGACGGCAGTTCGCTACCACTCGTACTCTAGTTATTATAAATGAATAAATATATTTTACGCTCAAAACAAAATCCCATGTCAGTAAAGTTAACATAGTTTGAAGTGGAAGAATAAAAAGACAAGCTAAGAAAAAAGAAAAATTCAAGAATATCAAATATTATCTATATCTATATCTATATCTATATTTATATCTATCTATATCTGTGAGATTCTAGATAACGAGATAAACAGAGAAATGTAGAGGAAGAGAAGTTCAATTTGTATTGTGTAAGAAAGAGGTCGTTCAATACAATGCCTTATAGTGTTAATATGCACTAACTAACTTACAACACATAGCCAGCTGTCAAATAACCCCACTAACTACTTAACTGATATTGTAACTAATTCAAAGACTCATTATACTTCTATTGTGTACACTTACCCTACATTCCAAGACTCCCCCTCAAGTTGGAGAGTGAAATGCATTGAACACTCCTAGCTTGGAGAGAAGGAAACAGTGTTGAGCAATACTAAGTCCTTTTGTCATGATGTCAGCCAACTGAGGCTTATTTTAAACATGATGAGGTGCGAGTAGTCCATTTTTAATTTTATCCCAGACAAAGTGACAATCGATCGCAATGTGTTTTGTTCTTTCATGAAAGATACGATTTGCTGCAATTTGGAGAGCAGTTTTACTATCACAATAAAGGTCAACTGGTTGATGTAATGCAACATTCAATTCTTGTAATATGCCAACTAACCTCAGTCGCTACTGCTGCAAGACTTCTATATTCAGCTTCAGCTGAGCTACGACTGTTGAATCAAGTCACTGCATGGTTTTGAATATTGACAAATGCCAACCTAGTTGAACCAGGTCCATCAAGATAAACATAGTCAAACAAACCCATTGGCACAAGAAGCGTCCATGCACAGGAGATAAATATTATCTGTGAACTAAGAGGTTATCTCCTAAGCGAAAAGGTTACAAATTGATAAGCAGATGGACTTTGATTTCAGGTAGGACAGAAACAAGATCGAGGAAGTTGAGATAAATACAAACTCTTCCACCAAGGAAGAGTTACATTAGAACTGAACAACAACATCTCAACTACTGACTCTATAAAGTGTTGAAGCATTCCTGCTGAAGAATTGACGCACAAACACAGAAGTGAAACAAGAACTAAAGAAAAATTACCAAAGCAATTTTGCAAGCAGAATCCTTGTGTGACACAAAAGCTACTTGAACCAGCTAGAAGAACCAGTTCCATCTGTTGTATTTTGAGTCTAGTTGGTTGTAGTAGGTGATTACCTATTGTATCTTTCAGCTTTATCTAGAAGCAATTGTAATAGGTACACACTGTTCAAGTTAGAGTTAACTTGAAGTTTGTCGCAATTAGCTA
>ML281602.1:0-57544 GCA_005239495.1 Nicotiana undulata
AAAAATCAGTAAAATATAAATGTAAATATCCTCCCTTATGACTGTCATATATTTATATTCTTCCTGTCCACCCTTATCGCAATCATATATATATAGATATATATTTATTTCTCATGTCCACCCTTATCACAGTCATATATATTTATTTCTCCTGTCCACCCTTATCACAGTCATATATATTTATTTATTTATTTCGACTTTCACGATTCATGCCAAGCCTTTCACAATACTATTATTTCCCCAATTTCAAACAGAAGATCATATACCTCGTAAGATTTAACCAATAACATTTTACAATAAAACCAACCAGAATATAAGTAAACACCGTAACGCTGTCAATCTAGCTCAGTCTTTATATACTATGATAAACTCAAGAGAACAACCAACATCATTAACACACTTACAACAACAATTGAAAATAACTCAATGAAACCCAATAAACACGCGGACCTCAACAATTATAAATAATAAAATGAATTTTTCTTATAACCTCATCAATAACCTCTCAACCATGAAACCAACAGGAATATCAAAATATATATATTTATTTCATAAAAACAATACCAAACCTCTCAACCATGTTTATATGACAAGGGAACCAGTTCAAACAACCAATACTCTTTCCAAATAGTCACAACGATAACTAACAACAATTCAACAAGGCCAAATAGTCATAGAAACAATAATGAACATGTAACAGTTAAAACAATGATCAAATAAGTGGGAACGGGAAAGGGGATCATGTTTAACAAACGATTTGGGTGGTGCATAGATACTCGTCACCACACCTATACACCACACCCATGCAATTCACGTAGCAAACAAGTGGGGTGTCCTATTCCCTCAAGCTAAAGTTAGGCCAAACACTTACCTCAATTTCGCAGGCCACTCACTGCTCAATTATTGCTTTTCCTTTTGAATTCACCTCTAACTTGCTCGAAATCTAATCACAATTAACTTAATATCATTAACTAATGCTAAAGAAACTAACTTTATTGAAAAATATATTTTTTCCTAAGTTTTCTAAAAAAAAGTAAAAACCCGACCCCGGGCCCGCTTGGTCTAAACTCGGGGTTCGGACCAAATTACGTTTACCCATTCACCCACGAACTCAAATATATAATTAATTTCGAAATACGACCTCAATTCGAGGTAAAGATTCGATTTTTATAAAATTCCATAATTCTACCCAAACCTTCAATTTTTACCATGAAAACTCTTAGTTTTTGATTTAAAAGTGATGAAAACAATGGGTAATTGAAGGAGTAAAATTTAGAATTGATTACCTTTGACTTGGGGATGATATTTGGTGATGAAATTCGTTCCTAGGGCTGTGGGGTTCGAAAATGAAGAAGAAGAAGAAGTCTACCCGTTTTGTATTTATTTTTCTGCCAGCTATTCTGTCTCATTTTTCGTGCCAAACGATCCCTAAACTCTATTTTCTTGTGTCCAATGGATTCCTTGTGAAATTATAATGAATTTAGGCTTTTGAATCACTCAATTTGACTTTATAATGAAGAAGATATGTAGGTTTTAAGATTTGCAAATAGTGCAGGTTTTTAATACGCCGTCAGGAGCAATTTCGTAATTAACCTGAAAAATCTGGCAACCTTAGTAAAATGCCCATAAAACCCTCATACGATGTCCAAATTCGATGATTCTTTTTGCTACGGGTCCGTAATTACGATACAGATCCAATAATTTATTCAAAACATAAATCGGAGCTCATTTGTTCAATATGATATCATTTATACTTGAAGAAACGACGTCGAAGCATAAGAAAGAACGAGCGCAACACAACCCAAACCTATTTGAAACTCACCCGAGCCCTCGGGGCTCTAAATCAAACATGCACGCAAGTCTAAAAGCATAATATGGACTTGCTCCTTCGATCAAATCATGAAAATAACATGTAAAACAACGAATTAAACCTCAAAACTCATTATTTTCCTCAAGAACACTTATAGTTCATAACTTTTCAACCGGATGTCCGAATTACGTCAAACGAACTCCATATTTTACCAAATTTCACAGGCAAGTCCTGAATATCATAACAAATATGTACCGGCCTCCGGAACCAAAATACGGGGCCGATTCCAATTATTTTAAACATTAATTCTTTTCTTTATTTCATAAATATTTTAGCAAAATAATTTCTTTCAAAAATTGATTTCTAAGTCTTGGGACCTCGGAATTCATTTTCGGGCATACGCCCGGGTCCCATATTTTACTGCGGACCTTCCGGGATCGTCGGAACACAGATTTGAGTCCGTTTACTCACAATGTTGACCCAAGTCAACTAAAACCAAATTTTGTAATTCTAAAAATTATTGTTTCTTATATTTTAACATAAAAGCTCTCCGGTTTCACGCCCGGACTGCGCACACAAATCGAGGTAGTTAAAATTAATCTTTTTATGGCTAATAAGCCTAGAACGGAGTCTAAATTCATAAAATGACCCCTTGGGTCATAATAAATGTGTGTGTACTTATATAGGGAATATAAGGTTAACTAATAAACATATTGGGCCTTAAAGCAACCTTATATGGGTGGATCCAAAATTCCTATATACAGCATTGAAGTGTTTTTACTAATCATCTTCAGTTTACTCCTTTTTATGGTCTTGGCTCGGATGCTTCCAAACTACTAATATTGTGAAATAATTACTGTTTTTGTCTAAATTTTAGCTAAAACAGTAAAATACTCTTGATCGGGTTTTAGCTAAATTTTCTTTTTGGATTTTTTTTTCTTTTTTCCGTTTTCATCTCTCTTGATCCCAAGGTGGCCAAAGCTTGTGGAAACTTTCTTCAGATTCTAGAAAAGTCCATGTACATTCGTCAAACGTCAAACTATGTGGTCCACAGGGTTTTTCGAGATGATCTACTAGCACTGGAAATTAAAAAAAGTTCTCATTTTGAAAATGCAGCCAATTCATTTTGGATGCATGAAGTGGTTTTTATCAGAAAAGGAAAAAATGCATGCATGTCGAAGTTACGTACCTGAATGTTGTGTTACTTCATGTCTTGATGAAAGAAATACAAGAGCAGAGCCCTGCTTCAGAAGTTCTGTAAAAGATAGGAAATTAAAAGTTTATACGCTGCAAAAATGGGGGGAAAATAGAAAAGCAAAGAAGTGATATAAAAGATCATATTTATTAGCATTACTCAAAAAAAAAAAAAAAAAAAGAGGAAAAAATCTAGTGCTCGAGTAGGCAGAACCTGTTAGATAGTGTGTGTATATATATATATATATTGCATAAAGAAAACGTATATAAATCATACGTACTCTAAATCGTGTTGACTTTAACTCATGGATTCTTCTCCGAACAAGATATATTATTACAGAAGTTAGTTTTGTTGGGGTGAAGAAGGAAAGAACACTCGAGACTCGGATGGTTGTTGGAGTTCCTTATATTTTTCTAGTGCCTTGGCTTGGGTTCATTATTTATAGAGAGTGTTTCATAAATTGAAGTCAAATGCCTGTTTTGGACCGTTGAAAAAATTGCTTTAAAAGATTCCACAAATAGCTTTCAACGAGTAAAACATGAAATCATATAAATCTGCATGTGAGATATATAGCATGTAAAGAAATTATGTCTTTAGTCTTTGCTTAGTTCAAAAAAAGAATTATGTCTTTACATGACTGGATGTGTTGCAAAACTAAAATATATAAAAAATTAAGTGGTTTCGTGCGTGATAGCTTACACGCTTACACAAGGTATATTAGTTACAATTTAATAGAATATATTTGGTTTCGCTGGAAAAGTCAACAGACGTTGAACTAGTTTCTCCAGAATCTTGATTCTCCTTTTCCCAATATATATGATAATCCAAATAAAGATGTAATCCATATCACTTTACTGTTAAGAAATGTAACAATGTTATTAACATGCTGAATTGGAAAACAAAAAGGGATTTTTACACAAACAACAGACCGAATTGACTCTTTATTTTATAGATGGTATTATATTAATTATATACGATTATTTTTTTATCTGTTAGCTATTTTTAATTTAAACGATGGCATGACAGACTGTTTAGATTAATTTTTCAAATTAAAAAAATAACATACTGTCATGGCCAAACTAGTGACTATGATATACTAAGTCAAGCAAATGGTAAAATCCCCAGAGAAGCACTAAGAGAAAAGTAAGTGATTGCCACCCTTTAATCATTTAAGTCAAAACTCTCGTGGCAATCTTCGAATCGAGGAAGAGTCATTATCAAAAGGATACCTTCAAACAAAGAAAGTACTTTTGTTGGTTTTGGCTAACTTAATTTACTAATTATCTTACTAATTCAAATGCACAAAACACGACTATCGTTAAGCCACGTTCTAAATTCGGTGACCTAAATAGTTGTGTTTCGATTTCTTTTTGCTCTTATATGGAAATAACCTTTTTGTCAAAGATTGAAAGAAATATCCCACACCAAAATAAAGTAAATGGAGCATACAGTATTTTGCTGGTTTGCTATTACAACCCTATGCATTAATCACATAATGCAAGTAATATTTGGCTGAATCAGAGCAATATTATATTGATCCAATAGTTGTGGAAATGACACGAACTAAATTTATTAATATGTGATTATGTATATTTTAATGAATAAAACACGCCATTAACTTCTAATAAGATGTCACTATCTAATTTCCCTTTCATTGGGTATCGTGATGACACTTAGTCTTAGGGGCTAGGTAAACTTAATCTTTTATGAATAACAACAACAATTAAAGAAAATCTAATAGTTTCGATATGTGTGATGACCCAAAAGGTAATCCCGTGTATTTCTAGTAAATTCTATGTTCCGAGGTCATGAAAGCCTCCTTCTATCTCACCTCGATTTGCGTGCGCAGCCCGGGCGTGTAGCCGGGAAGCCTTTATGTGAAAAACTGAGGAAAAAGATAATTTTGTGTTGAAATTTGCATTGAGTTGACTTTGGTCAACATTTTTGGTAAACGGACCCGCACCGAAAATATGGGATTTGGGCGTATGCCCGAAATTGAATTCCGAGGTCCCAAGTCCGAGAAATGAATTTTTAACACAAAATTATCGGGCCCGTATCTTGGTTCCAGAGCCCGGTACAGGTTCGATATAATATTTGTGTCATATCTGTAAAGTTTGGTAAGAAACAAAATTCATTTGACGTGATTCAGACCATGAATGCAAATTTTGAAGTTTTAGAAATTTTGGAAAATTTCATTGAATTTGGGCTTAGATTCGTTGTTTATGATGTTATTTTGGTGATTTGATTGCGAATAAGTCCGTAGGATATTTTTGAGGTTGTGTGCATATTTGGTTTGGAGCCTCGAGGGCTCGGGTGTGTTTCGGATAGGCGTCGGGGTATTTTTGAACTTAAAAATCTGGTGTTGCACAGTTTTCTAATGTCTGGTGTCATGCACTATGCGATCGCATAAGGTCCTTCGCGATCGCATAACACAGTTTTAGGAGAGGGGTCTGTAGCACTATGCGATCGCATAGCATTAACTGCGACCGCATAGAGGATTAGGAAGGCTGGGGGGTTGGGTAGAGGTTACACTGTGCGATCGCATTTGCACAGTCGTGATCATAGAGCTTTGGAGTCAGTCAACTATGCGATCGCATTTCCTCACCCGCGATCGCATAGGTCTAAATTTACCCAGTTATGTTTTTAGTAAAAAAAAAAAACAGAATACATTATGGGATTTCACCCCATTTTCATAACTCCTTCTTCACTTCACTTTGGGCGATTCTTGGGAGAAATATTCACCATAACTTCATAGGTAAGTAATCTTTGACTCATTCTCTTCCATTTTCATCAATACCCATTAGATTTCTAGGCCTAAAACATGAGATTAAGGGTAGAAAATTTGGGATTTGGATAGAGTTAGGGCTTTTTGATTAATTGGGAATTAGACCTCATTTTGGGGTCGGATTTCAAAACAAATTATATATTCGGGTTCGTGGGGGAATGGGTGATCGGGTTTTGGTCCGAACCTCGTGTTTTGACCAAGCGGGGCCGCGGTCGATTTTTTGGATTTTTGGGAAGAATATTAGAAAGTCTATAATTAAGCATTAGAATTGAATTGTTTAGCATTTATAGATGTTATTGAGTCAATTATGTCTAGATACAATTGATTTGGAGTCGAGTTCGAAAGAAAAAACGGTGCTTGAGGCTTGATTTTGATCGTGGAAGTCGAGGTAAGTGTTTGGCCTAACCTTATCTTAAGGGAATAGGCGTTGAGTCTTATTTGCTAAGTGATTATTCCATGTACAACGTATAGGTGAGGTGACGAGTACCTATATGTTATTGTCAAGCATGCTCGTGAGTCGGATAGTAGGAATTACGTGATTTTCATTGAGATGTATTGTGTTATGGATTTAATATCAATTGGTAGTTATTCATTTGATGGAAATTCTTGGTTGTGAATATTGTTGGGTATTTGTTCGGTTGGAGAATATTTTGATAAGTTATACACTTGTGTAAGATTGATTATAGTTGTATCCCTTGCCGGGACGATATTATTTCTGTTGATTGTTCCCTTGCCGGGATGTTGTGATTTATGGTTCTTGTTGTTGATTGTTTTCCTTGCCAAACTGTTGTTTATGATATTTTAGCACGAGAGGACATTCTGTGCCATGTTTATGATATTTTAGCACGAGGGGACACTCCGTGCCGTGTTTATGATATTTTAGCACGAGGAGACATTCCATGCCATGTTTATGATATTTTAGCACGAGGGGACATTCCGTGCCATGTTTATGATATTTTAGCACGAGGGGACATTCCGTGTCATGTTTCTGATATTTTAGCACGAGGGGACATTCCGCGCCATGTTTGTGATATTTTAGCACGAGGGGACATAGCGTGCCGTTTCTATTTACTTATTGTGAGGATGAGAGTAAAAGCACAAAGGGTGATGCCGTGCACTTGCTTATTCTGTATTGTTAATTCCTGTTGTTATTTTGATATTTAAACTGTTGCTTCGTTCCGTTATTCCAGTAATTGCTACCCCTTTTCCCCAGTATGTTTCCCCCGTTTTTGTACTTAATTGTTTACTTCATGTCGTTATTTCTTTTATATATTATTAGATTGCACAGGTGATATCATTTGTCGTGTCCTAGCCTCGTCACTACTTCGCTGAGGTTAGGCTCGGCACTTACTCAGTACACGGGGTCGGTTGTACTGATACTACACCTGCACAATTTTTGTTGTGCAGATTCCGGTACAGGACCCAATGGATATTGAGCTAGGCGGCTTCCTTCAGTCCACTCAAAGACACTAAGGTAGTCCTGCAGGCGTCTGCAGGCCTTGGCGTCCCCTTCCACATCTTCATTTCTGTTTTAGTATTTCAAAACAGATGTAGTATTTCTTTCAGACCCTTTTTATGTATTAATCTTAGATAGTCCGTGACATTGTGACTCCAAAGATCAGGGTTGGTTATTTTGAGAATTCGTAAAATTTGTGGATTCAGTTATGTATTTATTTTATCCGTTTTCATCTTGAGCTTTTACTTATGAAAAAAGTCATGTTTCACTTGTTCTCACTTAATAATGATGGTTTTTAATAAATTTGATTAATTACGTTGGCTTACCTAGCGGGCTCAACGTTAGGCGCCATCACGGTCCCGTCGGTGGGAATTTCGGGTCGTGACAATATGGAAACCTTTACATAATTTTATAATTTCCCAAAACTGGTAGTACAAGTCGTAAGCTCTACGGAGTAAACTACATTTCTAAATACAACTTATTGGAAATGAGTAAAACAATTGAAACAAGGTAAGAAGGTGACTCTGAAGCCTGCGAACGCGACAACATGTTTACCTTGAGTCTCCTCTGCAAGGATTCACACAACTACTAACAATCAATACCTGGATCTGCACAAAAATGTGAAGAAGTGTAGAATGAGCGCACCACATCGGTGCCCAGTAAGTATCAAGACTAACCTCGGTGAAGTAGTGACAAGAACTAGTCAAGACACCCATTGGTCTAATAACTAAACAGGCATACGTACAGAAATAACGGAAACACAACATCTATCTAATATCTACACAATTTGGCTAACAACGTAACAACTACAATAAGGAAGGAAAAACAACAAACAACAATGGCACACCAAAATAATACATCGAAGGATGGATGGGAAACCCAATCCGAAATCACAATACAGTAAGGTCAAGTAGTAACTCAGCACTACAATAGTTTCCACTTCAGGTCTTAGCTAACAACCCCAATAAATTGGTCAAATCTTCAAGTGTAAACTTTCACGCGCAAGTTTAATATATTGCAAGCTTTAAAATATAATCATTTCAAATAGAAAATTTTCTTTGAAATATAGTTCCTCCGAATATATACATGCAGAAAGATAATCTTCGAACGTAATTCCTTCAAGATAAAGCTTTTCAGATATACTTTTCCAAAAAATATTTTTCAAATATAGTTTTCTTCAAGATAAATGCTTTTCGAATATACCTTTCCAAAAAGTAGTCTTTCAAACATAGTTTTCTTCAAGATAAATGCTTTTCAACTATACTTTTCAAATATACTTTTCAAATAATATCTTTCAATCATAGTTTCTTCAAGTTAAATACTTTTCAAATATGCTTTTCAAATATACCTGTAGGAATATAAAATTTATTGAATTTAAATTCAATTAATTAATATGGACCATATTTAAATATATTAGTCCAAATAAATATTATGGACTAATATAATTGAATTAATCATATAATTCCAATATATATGGATTAGATAAATAAGTCTTAATCCATTGGGCTAGCCATTTAATTGGGTTACAAATGATGAGCCCACTTTATTAATCCCAAGATTTCATCTTCCTAGAGGCCCAAATTGATGCCCACATGTCAAATGACGTGACACGCCAAGTCAAGCGGAAGAGACAATAGGATCATGCCACGTGTCAAAATGATAAGTCATGCTAAGTCACATTAAAAGGCCAATGAAATCGCACCACGTGTGCAAGTGACATGTTCTAGCCAATCAAATGTGGCCTTGTCACTCTTCAATTTGATTGGTCGGAAAGAGTTTGTTCTTATCACAACTCTTCCCTCCCACAACTATAAATAGGGGTTTTCATAACCCAGAAAAGGGACCAGAAGTTATAACAAGAAGCAAGAGGGAGCTCGTGGATCAAACGCTGCGGATTTCTCTAAAAGCTACAAGCATTCAAGTGTTCTAAGGATTAAAAGATCAAGACGAAGATTCAAGAAGAAGCTGCAAGCCTTTGGATTAAAAATATGTCAAGATCAAGATCAGGCCTCAAGCTCTTGGATTAAAATCAAATAAAATTCAAAGATTAAGCTCAAAAGCTCTTTTATTTACTATTGAAAAGAAGAATCAGAGGATTCATAGAGATTGTAACGCTCAATTATTCGAAATAAAATACTACGGTTGTTACAATATTTTTCGGTCTTGATTTTATTTTCTCGACGCAATTTATTGTCTACAAATTCTGGCACGCCCAATGGGACAATATCTACCTCTCATATCAACTTTTCAATCACCAAAGTTCAAGAACAATGAAATGGCTTCCAAGAAAATCAACTCCAGTTCGTCTTCCGCCAAGGCTGCTAATTCTAGGTTCTATGATGATGTGGAAAACATACTCGGAGTTACCTTTGGAAGCTTTGGGCCAGTTACGAGGAGCAAAGCAAGCTCGTTAGGACAACAATCACCCCAAGTGTCGTCCGCATCTACCATTATTTTCGAATTTGTATGCTCAAAAGGAGACAGATCTTCCACAAACGCAGCGGAAGGAGGAAGCGATGTTGCTGAAAAGATCAAGACGACTCTTGCTCTGCTTGACCTCTCCGGATCCAAGCACTCTTCTGTGAAGGAAGATGATGACACTTCGAGTGATGGATCCTCCCCACTTACACCACAGAGCGTAAGCCAATCAAGGATCAATCTGTGTGAAAATCCATGCTACTCTCCATCGTCCACGACAATCATGCAAACCATGGTAACAAATACTTCATCCGTGGAGGAGCAGTTGGCAAACTTGACGGAAGCAATCGATGGCTTGACCAAATGCATGCAAAATCAAGATGCTAGAATTGACAAGCTAACAGACTGGGTGGGAATCTTAATGGAAGAAGAATCTACCCATGCACCTGGAAAACTCCCAGAAGTTCAAGAGATTGATCCTCCCCCACGACAAGTTGCATCCACTAAGGAAAATCCAGTCTCTTCGGAGGGGATGATTCCAATCAATCACCTGAAGGAGTTCATCGAAGTAACTATTAAAAGCAAGTACGAAGTTTCTACCAAGTCTTCCCTTACATATGCAAAGTCGTACACTGCAAGGATCGATATGTTGAAGATGCCTACTGGCTATCAACCTCCAAAATTTCAACAGTTTGATGGCAAAGGCAATCCAAAGCAATATGTGGCGCACTTCGTTGAGAAATGTAACAATGCTGGAACTTATGGAGTTTACCTCTTCAAGCAGTTCGTCCACTCACTAAAAGGAAATGCTTTTGATTGGTACACAGACCTCGAGTTTGAATCTGTTGATAGTTGGGATCAACTAGAGAAAGAATTCCTCAATCGATTTTATAGCATGAGACGTAATGTGAGTATGATAGAACTCACAAATAGTCGTCAACGGAAGAGTGAACCCGTTATCGACTTTATCAATCGTTGGAGGAACGCAAGCCTCAACTGTAAAGACAGGCTTAGTGAAGCCTCTGGCATAGAGATGTGCATCCAAGGTATGCATTGGGTATTGCATTACATCTTGCAAGGTATAAAGCCTAGCACATTTGAAGAACTTGCAACTCGTTCCCATGACATGGAGTTGAGCATGGCCTCCGCCGGAAATGAAAGGCTTCCCATCTATGAACCTCGCAAAGGGAACGACAAGCAAGAAGTCATAAAATGGAGAACGTTTGTATCAAGATATGAAAATAAAGAAGCTATAAATGTCTACACGTCACCCTTGAAGTTCACGACGAAGGTGAGCAAGAAGCAGAGTATGAAATCCACTTCGTTTCAAGATAAGCCAAATGGAAAGTTGACTCTAAAAGAAATGTAGGAGAAAGAGTACCCGTTTCTGGATTCTGATGTGCCAGCTTTTTTTGAAGAACTCCTCGAGTTAAATCTCATTGAGCTTCCGGAGATGAAGCGACCAAATTAAGCTGGGAAAATTGATGGCCCAAATTATTGCAAATATCATCGACTTGTGAGCCACCCTCTGGAGAAGTGCTTTGTCTTCAAGGACAAAGTTATGGACTTGGATCGTGAAAAGAAGATCGTGCTTGAAGAAAGCAAGTGCAAACCAAGTTTCTATCACCTTTGGATTATTCAGTCCGGATGAATTATGCGGTTTTAAAGAAAGTAAAGATGAAGAATTACTGGAAAACCACAAATTTGAAGATGATGGAGGTTGGACATTGGTGACTCGTCGTAGGCGCCACAAAAAGATCCCACAAGAAGAATCAGTAGAACAACCAACAAGAAAAATGACGGTAAGAAGACCAAAGAAATGGACTCCAGTTAAGCACTTAAAGAAAGCAAAAGTGGAGGTGCACCTCCCTCAAAAGCCACGACATCCAGTGACCTTGGAGGAGTTTGTACCAAGTTGGTTCCGCACGAAGATTTCCCATGGGGGAATTGATGCCTCTTGTTGCCATACTGACGAAGGGAAAGAAAAGAGTAATGATCTACCATTGGCACCATCTTCGGAAAAGCTCATCGAGTCCACTCCTCAAGAAGTTAATGCTTGTGAGAAAAAAATCATGTTCACAAATGACGATCTTCTGCTAGGTGACACTCTTCATAACCGCCCATTGTACCTGATTGGCTATATGCGCGATGAAAGGTTAAATCGAATTTTCGTTGACGGAGGGTCCTCAGTGAACATTTTGCCAATTCACACTGTGAAACAACTTGGTATTCCCATGAACGAACTCTCAGAAAGTCGTGTGATGATCCAAGGAAACCAAGGGGGGAAAAGTGCCATACGCGCAATCAGGTTGGGAATCACTATTGAAGATATGCAATCAAGTGCATGGCTGCATGTGATCGATGCGAAGACTTCATACAATGTCTTGCTTGGAAGACCTTGGATACATGAGAATAAATTAGTTCTGTCTACCTATCATCAATGTTTAAAATACTACGAGGGTGAAGTCGAGAAGACGATAATTGCTGATGATGCACCATTCACCGAGGCAGAACCACACTTCGCTGATGCAAAGTTCTACTTGAAGAATCACATTGTGAAGGAGCTAAAATTTGATGATGGCATGAAAAGAAAGAATGACGAGCCCACAGCTAAATGAGCTGAGGTAACTATTGGTAAATCCAAAGCTGTTATTGAGGAGGTACAACCCAACGTGAATAAATCTCGTAGAGGGGATATTGCATCTTATGGCAAGAAGGTAAGTCTTAAGCTCTAGTATGTCCCTAAAAGGAAGAAAGACGAGGGCGAATCATCTAATCTCCAAACCAACACACTAAAGGAGTTAACTCTTCCGGTAAAACGAATTGAGGTAGTAAAGTTTTCCTCGAAGCCGCTGGCAGGGTTTGTAGCTCAAAATCGTTTGCAGAATGTGACACTCCCTACAAAGCGAATAGATGAAGGTTTTGATCCTAATGCTTACAAGCTATTTGCGAAAGCTGGATACAATCCCGATGAGCCGTCAAAGTTAGGAAAGCTCCCATAAGAAGATGCAACGAGGCATGTTTTGGGATATAAGCAACCTTCACCAGTGCGCATCTTCATCAGAAGGGCGAGTAGCAATCACATCACTGTAGAAGACGAATCCGCCGCTTCTAAGAGGCCTTCTATTTTTGACAGACTTGGAAAACCATTTGTGAGAACTTCCGTACTCTAGAGATTGGGTCCATTAAAGAAGGGGAATAAGTTCCAGAGAAATTATCGAAATATAAGAACACCCGCTTCTCCCAAAATTCAGAAGATCTCTAAAGATTTCCAAAGTTTGGTTCCTTCTAGAATGAGCCGACAAACAAAAGTCATCGTTTCTTGTGATGAAATACTGAAGGTGAAGCCATACACTATGGTTTACACTAAAGAATGTGATGACGACGAAGAAAGTGTGGGTTCTTCGTATCATGTCAATGTACAAGGCGAGAACGGTGTTCCATCTTCAATGGAGGAAATGCAGAATTGGAGGATGTTTCACCGTGTTATCACATATCCGTCAATGATGGAGACCCTCAAGAAGATGAAGATGCGAAAGATGCTCCCTCGAAACTTGAAGAAGGGGTGAAGACAACGGTTGATTCCTTAAAAGAAATTAACCTTGGCATTGATGAAGAACCAAGACCCACCTACCTAAGTGCTTTACTAGAAGTTGATGAAGAAAGCACTTATATTGAGTTACTCAAGGAGTTTAGGGATGTCTTTTCTTGGAGATACAAAGAGATGCCTGGCTTGGACCCTAAAGTGGCAGTCCATCACCTTGCGGTCAAGAATGGCGCTCGTCCTATTAAGCAAGCTTAAAGGCAATTTAGGCCAGACTTGGTTCCCCTAATTGAAATCGAAGTTAACAAACTCATTGAAGCTGGATTTATTCAGTAAGTTAAATACCCAACATAGGTTTCAAGTATTGTCCCTGTAAGGAAGAAGAATGGCCAGATTTGAGTATGTGTTGACTTCAGGGGTCTCAACAATGCGTGTCCCAAAGATGAATTCCCGCTTCCTATTCCAGAGTTGATGATTGATGCTACTACTGGGTATGAGGTAATGTCGTTTATGGATGGTTCATCATGCTATAACCAAATTCGCATAGCACCAAAATATGAAGAGCTTACTGCATTCCGCACCCCCAAGGGTATTTATTGCTACAAGGTAATACCTTTTGGCTTGAAGAACGCTGGTTTTGCTTATTAAAGGGATATGCAAAATATTTTCGGCCATCTTCTCCACAAGAATGTGGAATGCTATGTTGACGACTTGGTGGTAAAATCAAGAAAGAAGGGCGACCACTTGAAAGACTTGAGAATGGTATTTGAGTTGCTCCGGAGGTACCAACTTAGGATGAACCCATTGAAATGTGCCTTTGGAGTTACTTCTGGAAAGTTCCTCGGTTTCATTGTCTGACATCGAGGGATCAAAATTGATCAAGCCAAAGTGGATGCTATTTTGAAAATGCCTGAGCCTCGGGATATTCATGAATTCAAAAGTCTGCAAGGAAATCTAGCATACCTTAGGAGATTCATCTCGAACCTAGATGGAAGGTGCCAACCATTTAGTTGCCTAATAAAGAAAGGCATTCCTTTCAAGTGGGACCATGTAGCAACGCCTTCGAAAGTATCAAAACCTACTTGATGAAGCCTCCAGTTTTAGCAGCTCCTATACCTGGAAAGCCATTGATACTATATATTGCGCAAGAAAGGTCTGTTGGAGCACTGCTGGCCCAAGAAAATAGTGAAGGGAAAGAAAACTCCTTTTACTACTTGAGCAGGATGATGACACCAAATGAGCTGAATTATTCGCCAATTGAAAAGTTGTGTTTGGTGCTAGTCTTCTCAATTCAAAAGTTGAAGCACTACTTTCAAGCTCATGTTGTCCGTCTTGTTTCCAAAGCAAATCCCATCAAGTTCGTGCTGTCAAAATCTGTTCTTAGTGACCGACTAGCGAGATGGAACCTCCAATTTCAACAATTCAAGATTTTGTACATACCTCAAAAGGCTGTAAAAGGACAAGCATTGGCATAATTCTTGGCAGATCATCCGATACTTGATGACTGGGAGCTAACTGACGAACTACCTGATGAGGACGCAATGGTCGTTGAAGTTCAACATCCATGGAAGATATACTTTGATGGTGTTGCGCACCATGGGGGAGCTGGTGCTGGCGTAGTATTTGTTACTTCCCAAGGTGAAGTCTTACCCTACTCCTTCACCTTGACACAACTCTGTTCCAACAATGTTGCTGAGTATCAAGCATTAATACTTGGGCTTGAAATGGACGTTGATATGAAGCAATTGCAATTGCAAGTCTTTGGTGACTCCCAATTAGTGGTCAATCAGATTTTGGATAACTATGAGGTTAAGAAGCCCGAATTACGCCCATATCATGATTACGCTAAAAATTTAATGGGGTGGCTCGGTGATGTGACTACTCAGTATGTGCCAAGGAAAGAAAATAAGAAGGCTGATGCTTTAGCTGCCCTAGCTTCATCATTAACCCTGCCCGATCATGCGCAAGTTACTGTCTGCCAAAAATGGGTAGTACCGCCACCAAATGAGGCCGAAGGTGAAGAAAATGAACTCAAACATCTTGTTGCTGTTTCTGAAGTTGAGAAAGAAGAATGGCGACAACCCATTATCGACTACTTATGCTATAGAATACTTCCAGAAAATCCGAGGAGAAAGACTGAAATCCGTCGTCGTGCACCTCGCTTCCTTTACTACAAAGACACTCTATATAGAAGTTCATTTGAGGGAGTACTCTTGCGATTCTTAGGGGAAGAAGAAGCACTCCAAGCTTTGCAAGAGGCACATTATGGGGTATGTAGGTCGCACCAGTCTGGACCAAAGCTCCACTTTCATATAAAAAGGATGGGATATTATTGGCCAATGATGGTAAAAGACTGCTTGGACTACGATCGAAGGTGCAAGGCTTGTCAATTCCATGTGAATTTTATTCATCAACCTCCTGAATTTTATTCCACCCGACTGTTGCATCCTGGTCGTTTGACGCTTGAGGATTGGATGTTGTGGGACCACTGCCAAAGTCTTCTGGTGGGCACTTATATATCTTGGATGCAACTGACTACTTCTCAAAATGGGCCGAAGTTGTTGCTCTTAAGGAGGTAAAGAAGGAAAATGTTGCAAGTTTCATCCGAGTAAACATAATCTATTGATTTGCCATTCCTCGTTACATAATAACAGATACTGGAAAGCCATTCGATAATAGGTTGATGAACAATATTAGTGATCTATTTGGCTTCAAGTAACGTAACTCTTCGATGTACAATGCCGCCGGCAATGGTCTAGCTGAGGCATTCAACAAACATTTATGCAACCTGCTGAAGAAAGTCGTCTCCAAATCCAAACGATATTGGAATGACCGTATGGAAGAAGCTCTATGGGCATATAGGACGACTCACCACACGCCAACACAAGCAACTTCGTATTCACTCGTTTATGGAGTCGAAGCCGTCTTTCCACTTGAGCGTCAAATACCTTCATTACGACTGGATATTCAAGAAGGGATCACTAATGAAGAAAATGCTCGACTTCGATTAGCAGAGTTAGAGTCTCTTGATGAGAATAAGTTGGAAGCTCAACAGAGTCTTGAATGCTATCAAGATCATTTGTCTTGTGCCTTCAATAAAAAAGTTCGCCCGAGATCCTTTCAAGTAGGATATCAAGTCCTTGCCATAAGAAGACTCATTATTACTTCCCATAAACCTGTAGGGAAGTTCACTTCAAAATGGGATGGACCATATGTCGTGCAAGAAGCTTATTCAAGTGGGGCTTACAAGCTGGTTGATGCAGATGGCATGAGAATTGGCCCTATCAATGGAAAGTTTTTGAAGAAGTATTATCCTTGAAGTTATAGCGCCCCTTAACGCATGAGCATAAACTGCATGTTACTCCTGGCCCGTATGAGTCTAAACTGCCCACACAAAAAAAGAAAAAAAGGTCTGCTAGGTTGAAAACTTCGAAAGAGGCGGCCTAGGCAAAAGTTAGGACATAATTTTTTTTAAAAAGGCCCGCTAGGTTGAAAATCTCGAAAGAGGCGGCCTAGGCAAAAGTTAGGATAAAAAAAAATCTACCCATTCTGAACTACGGTAGGACTTGATCCTCTTCACCGAGGTACGTAGGCAGCTTAGAGTTTCATTCTGAGTTCAGTCGCATAAGTTCAAAAGATACATAATCCCCCAATCGTTGTCCGAATGAAGTACGATGGAGTGCAATTCATTCAATCAGCACTTGAAAATCGAGCTGAGAGACCGTTCTTCTGTTAAACTTTGGATCCCATTTAATTTAAAAGGGGCAAGCCGCTATGGTAAATTGGTGTCTTCAATGAAATGATTAATATATTTTTGGTGGTTGCCGAGCATTTGCATTGAAGTTCGGGGATCCATTATTCCTTCGCTTTCGCCACACCTTCAAGTTATTTTAGTCAACCTTCATGACATTTCAAATTCAGCGAGACTTGGCCCCAAGATATTTGGTGAGAATGAAGCTCTTGAATTTCTATTTTTGACAACTAAAAGGGTCTTAAAATCTCTAGGCTCCCACTATAACATACAAAATTTTGGTGAAGTTGCCCTAATTTAGAACTGTCGGCATATCAGAAACCGAAGTCGAAATTTTGGATATGTTGTAAATTTGAAAGTTAAGTTTCCAAAAAAATCAAACGGTTCACAATTTCGACGTTCCTACGCCAATATATGATTTTTTTGGTGAGATTGCGCAAGTCTGAAATTTTCAACATGGTGGAATCTAAAGTTGATTTCAAAATATTACCTGCGGCGATTTTAAAGGTGTTCGTCTCAAACTTTTAAAGGCATTCAAATTTTTAAAGATTTTCGTTGCGAACATTTAAAGGTGTTCGTCTCGAACTTTAAAGGCATTCAGACTTTTAACGTTTTCGTTCCGAACTTTTAAAAGGCGTATGCTTCAAACTTTTAAAGGTGTTCGTCTTGAACTTTTAAAAGTGCTCGTGGTAAACTTTAAAGGGTCCCCACGACCGACTTTTAAGGATTTCTACCACGAGCTTTTAAGGATCTTTGTACGAACTTTTATGGGTCTTTGCTACAAATTTTAAAGGTATTCATCGCAAACTTTTAAAGTTCTTCATCACGGACTTTATGGGCTTCGCTGCAAATTTTTAAGGTCTTCATCACGAACGTTTAAGGATCTTCACCACGAATTTTTAAAGGTATTCATCGCGAACTTTTAAGGATCTTCGCCACGAATTTTTAAAGGTCTTCATTGCATACTTTTAAAGTCTTCACCGCGAACTTTAAAAGGTTTTCACTGTGAACTATTAAAGATCTTTGACTACGTTCTTTTAAAGGTCTTCACGAGCTTTTAAGGATCTTCATCGCGAATTTTTAAAGGTCTTCACTGTGAACTTTTAAAAATCCTGACCACGAGCTTTTAAGGATCTTCACCGCTAACTTTTAAAGGTCTTCACTGTGAACTTTTAAAAATCCTGACCACGAGCTTTTAAGGATCTTCACCGCTAACTTTTAAAGGTCTTCACTGTGAACTTTTAAAAATCCTGACCACGAGCTTTTAAGGATCTTCACCGCTAACTTTTAAAGGTCTTCACTGTGAACTTTTAAAACCGACCACGAGCTTTTAAGGATCTTTGCACGCACTTTTATGAGTTTTCGCCATAAATTTTAAAGGTCTTCATCGCGAGCTTTTAAAGCTTTTCGTCTCGAACTTTTAAAGTACTTCATAGCTTGACAAAGTTACTTCTAAAAAAAAGGAGATAACAAAGTAAATCAAAGAAGAAAGCACAAGAAAAGAAGAAGAAATTACCTTCACGTCAATGCTTTCGAGTCTAGAAAGCTAGACTCAAATGACTTGCAAACACAGTGATTGATGCCAACTACACGAAACGTATGGCCTATTTATAGGTGCAATGATTCTGCTCTTAACATGAATTATAACGATGTGGGATTGCTAATTGTTAGAATCCAATTAGCATTGGATATCCTACTCTGTTTGGACAGGAGAAGTCCTAAGCAGTAAAGTCTTGTGATTTTATGAAATCACGTTAGCTACGTTCTTAAGAAGTCAAAGCTTACTCCTGTATCAATTAGAATTGTGCTCACTTACTCCTTTATTGGAATTGTTGTTTATAAACAATTCCTTGAAGTACATAATATGGTAAAGCTATTTTGAAGTCTTTCAAAATGGAAAGCCACGTAACAGTGTGTAGGGGTAATTTTGAGAATTTAAAATTTAATAGCTTTAATATTCCATGTAACTGAAGCACGTGACTTTGAAATTTAAAGTTCAAATACTTTAACATTTCTTATAATTTAAGTCAAAGCCAGTTCAAGTATATTAATATAAATACTTCAAGCCTAATCTTTAAAAGTCTAAAGACCTTGATAAGTCTTGATGTAGGGGGCATTTGTAGGCATGTAAAATTTATTGAATTTAAATTCAATAAATTAATTCGGACTATATTTAAATATATTAGTCCAAATAAATATTATGGGCTAATATAATTGAATTAATTATATAAGTCCAATATATATCGATTAAATAAATAAGTCTTAATCCCTTGGGCTAGCCGTTTTGATTGGGCTACAAATGATGAACCCACTTCATTAAGCCCAAGATTTCATCTTCCTAGAGGCCCAAATTGATGCCCACGTGTCAAAAGACGTGGCACGCCAAGTCAAGCGGAAGAGCCAATAGGATCATGCCACGTGTCAAAATGATAAGGCATGCTAAGTCACATTAAAAGGTCAATAAAATCGCACCACGTGTGCAAGTGACATGATCTAGCCAATCAAATGTGTCGTTGTCACTCTTCAATTTGATTGGTCGGAAAGAGTTTGTTCTTATCACAACTCTTCCCTCCCACAACTACAAATATGGGTCTTCATAATCCAAAAAAGGGACCAGAAATTATAATAAGAAGCAAGAGGGAGTTCGTGGATCAAACACTGCAGATTTCTCTAAAAGCTACAAGCATTCAAGTGTTCTAAGGATTAAAAGATCAAGACGAAGATTCAAGAACAAGCTGCAAGCCCTTGGATTAAAAATACGTCAAGATCAAGATCATACCTCAAGCACTTGGATTAAAATCAAATAAAATTCAAAGATTAATCACAAAAGCTCTTTTATTTACTATTGAAAAGAAGAATTAGAGGATTCATAGAGATTATAACTGTCACGACCCAAATCCAAACTCAGGTCATGATGGCGCCCAACGCTGGGGTCAGGCAAGCCAACACTTGTGTTACTAACGAGATTACCTTATTTGATAGATTATTCTGAAACCTTGCCAATATTTAAGGTTAACTTGTAAGGTGAAAACATGTAACTTAGCCAATTTAAATCAACACAACCAAAAGGACCGTAGATAACATATATACAGTGCCCAAAATATAATATCTACTACATGTTCCAAGACCTAGTGTCACAAGTCTACGGGCGGACTAGTGGAATATACAACATAAGTAGAATAACTGTGCTACTGTCTGAAGTAAATGGACAGAAATAGCCAAAAGACAACTCCAAACTGCTGCTGAGGGTCGCCAAGGGGAGCAGCTCACCGTGGAGTCGGGTATGGAGTATGCCCTCAAGATCACGCTCCGGTCAGATAACCAGAAGCTCCTGCCTCAGAACCTGTACAATTAAGTACAAAAGTGTAGCATGAGTACGTATAAACAAATATGTACCCAGTAAGTATCCCGTCTAATCTAGAAGAAGTAGTGACGAGAGGTCGACGTGATACTTACTATGGTCAAGATGTAGTAATATAAGTGAATGAAGACTAGGCAGGGATAGTAGTTCCAGAAATTTCAAGACATGAAAATTTCAAGTATAAGTTTAAAATTCACCTTTGCATGTCAAATCACACTAGTATAAAATAAACTAACTTTTCCTTCTCACATAAAGCAGTTTATATGATAACAACAAGACTCTCAGTCAAAATATACAGCACATAGTATGCCGAAGCGTCGCGAAAATAAAATGTGCACTGCCGAGGGGCGAACGACTCAAACCATAGATGCATCTATTACCCCGCTCGCAAATCGAACATGCGACGCTCTTGACATAATAATAAGTCTACCCCGCTCGCGAATCATACATGCGACGCGGGTGCTCGTATTCATACACAAAATATCAGGAAATCCCGGAATTCAATAGAGATTATACTTGCAAACAAGAACTTAAGAAACTGAAATTTTTGAACGTAACCTCCTAATATTCTCATGCTAATTCAAGGGCAATAAGAAACTCAAAATACATTTAGGGGTACATGTAAGGCACATAAAGCATGCTCGTGAGTCCTAAAACTACCCGACATAGAATAATAGTAGCTACGCACGGACTCTCGTCACTTCGTGCGTACGTAGCCCCCACAAATAAGGACATTTAAATCATGTATAATTACATATGGGGACAATTCCCTCTTACAAGGTTAGAAAGTAGACTCACCTCGTGTCGAATCTACTTCTCGGACCAAGAACGCGCCCAAAACTCCGAACTCTACACCCGGGGACTCGAAACTAGCCAAATGTTACATAAATATATCAATTCATGCTCAAAGTATGGAAATTCTCCTACTTATTTAGTAAATTCATCATTCTTGAAGAAATCCCGAAATTCGCCCCCGGGCCCGCACACTCGGATTCCAAAAATTCTCGAAGGAAACACTCACCCATAGCTTAAGGATCATTAATATATGATTTTTACTTGATTTCATAGCCTATTCGCGGGAAATTCCCTAAATTCTCGAAAGCCCTAGGTTACTACCTATTTCCTTGATTTTCACTAATTAAGAAGGTTAATTTAACTGAGAATTCATGCATTAAAATAATACTAGGATAGAGTTTACTTACCTTATCAGTATCTAGGTCGTGAAGCAGTTTTCCCAAGCTCTCAAGGTCTCAAATGGTGGAAGAAATGAAGAAAATGGACATTTTCCATGTTTAAAAGAAACACACTTCCTAACAGTGGTTCCGCACCTGCGGTTCGAGGACCGCACCTGCGGAAATGGACAAGAGGGTCAAAGGATCTCGCACCTGCGGCTCCGCTCCTGCGGAAACTTGTCCGCACCTGCGAGAATGGTCTTCCTCACCTGGGGCCGCACCTGCGAGGCTTTGGACCGCAGGAGCGGTCCCGCACCTGCGACTGGGCAAACCGCACCTGCGGTCACACCAAATTTGGTGCACCAGCAGCTGAAGCTGCTGGTTTTTAGCCTCGTTTGGTGCCCGGGAGGCACCTGGGCCCACCCAGCCCCCATCCAATTATACCAACAAGTCCTAAATCATAGCACGGACTCGTTCGAGCCTTCAGAGCACTTAAGAAAATGCTAAAACTCAAAAATCACACCTCAAAACCCCTAGAATCAAAACTTAAGAACTTCAAGTTCTTGAATTCGATATCAATGCGCCGAACCGACCTATACTACTCGGAATGACACCAAATTTTGCAAGAAAGTCCTAAATGACATAACGGTACTATTCCCGATCTCGGAATTCCATTCGGACCTCGATAACACAAAAACACGTTCCAAACCAAATTTCAAACTTAAGGAATTTTCTCATTTCTATATCGGGCGATGAAATGCTCCCGGGTCATCGAAAACCCATTCTGAACATACGCCCAAGTCCGAAATCATCATACGAAGCTATTGGAACTGTCAGAACTTGATTCAGAGGTCGTTTAACTGAGAATTCATGCATTAAAATAACTCTAGGATAGAGTTTACTTACCTTATCAGTAGCTAGGTCGTGGAGCAGTTTTCCCAAGCTCTCAAGGTCTCAAATGGTGGAAGAAATGAATAAAATGGACATTTCCCGTGTTTAAAAGAAACACACTTCCTAACAATGGTTCCGCACCTGTGGCTCAAGGACCGCACCTGCGAAAATGGACAAGAGGGTCAAAGGATCTCGCACCTGCGGCTCCGCTCCTGCGGAAACTTGTCCGCACCTGCGAGAATGGTCTTCCTCACCTGGGGCCGCACCTGCGAGGCTTTGGACTGCAGGAGCGGTCCCGCACCTGCGACTGGGCAACCGCACCTGCGGTCACACCAGATTTGGTGCACCAGCAGCTGAAGCTGCTGGTTTTTAGCCTCGTTTAGTGCCCGGGAGGCACCTGGGCCCACCCAGCCCCCATCCAATTATACCAACAAGTCCTAAATCATAGCACAGACTCGTTCGAGCCTTCGGAGCACTTAAGAAAATGCTAAAACTCAAAAATCACACCTCAAAACCCCTAGAATCAAAACTTAAGAACTTCAAGTTCTTGAATTCGATATCAATGCGCCGAACCGACCTATACTACTCGGAATGACACCAAATTTTGCAAGAAAGTCCTAAATGACATAACGGTACTATTCCCGATCTCGGAATTCCATTCGGACCTCGATAACACAAAAACACGTTCCAAACCAAATTTCAAACTTAAGGAATTTTCTCATTTCTATATCGGGTGATGAAATTCTCCTGGGTCATCGAAAACCCATTCTGAACATACGCCCAAGTCCGAAATCATCATACGAAGCTATTGGAACTGTCAGAACTTAATTCAGAGGTCGTTTGCTCAAAATGTTGACCGAAGTCAAATTTGGCCTTAAAGGCCAACCTTAAGGAACTAAGTGTTCCTATACCACTCTATACACTTCCGAATCCTGAACCACCCGACCCCGCAAGTTATAAATCACAATAAACCTCTATGGGAAGTTTCATTTAGGGGAAATCTCCCGAAATATGTTCCTAGTCCCCAAAGTAAATATGCAGTACATGGGAGATCTTTTGGGATACGTCCGTAGTCCCCAAAGTAAATATGCAGTACATGGGAGATATCTTGGAATACGTCCGTCGTTCCCAAACTAAATATGCAGTACAAGGGGATCTCCCAGAATACATCCGTAGTCCCCAATTTAAATATGTAGTGCAACCAACAAGGATAACAACTATAACACGACGGAACACATCAATATCGCCACAACAGGTACAAAAGCAACGAATGATAGAAATGCAATGTACGACGAGCAAATAAATACAAGAACTTAAATCAGAAGAACGGTAGAACTCACTCACAAGGAATAACCACTGAAAAGAAATACTATGCGTAAAAAAAACAGATTAACCAGGGAAAAACAAGACGTAACAACGAATCCACAATATTCAGGTCAACAATAAGAGGCCAACACAAGTCAATTAATTCCAAATAAAGGCAAGTCGACTAAGATATAGGTTATCCAAATTCCTTTTAAGGTTGAACAATTACGAGAGATTTTTCAACAATTCAAATAAAGGTAAGCAACAAAAGATAATCATAACTCCAATTAAGGCTAAACAATTATAGGATGAGACACTAACAATTTCAATTAAATATAGGCAGTTTATGAAAATATAGCATGGCGATGCAAGAGGTAAAACCTTCGGTTAAGTCAAATCAGGGTTTAGCAGACGGTAAGGGTGAATCCTAAAGTAATTATATCTAATCAAAGCATGTAGAGGTGAAACTAGCAAATAAGAACTCAAGCGTATCAAGAAAAACTTCATACACGATGAATATAAGGACCTAAGAAACCTAAAAGGCAAACTTCCCACAAATAAGTCCGAGCACGCACTCGTCACCTCGCGTACACGGACTACAATCAACATAGAAGACTCGAATCCTAAAGGGTAGTTCCCCCGCACAAGGTTAGGCAAGATAGTTACCTCGAATTTCTCAACTCAATCCGAAACCACACTCTTTCCACGAGTATCCAATTCCGAATGGTCCAAATCTAATCAAATAAATTTCATAATGTAAATAATATTATAAGTAACTACTTTAGCTAATGAATTCGAAGCTAAGGCAAGAAAATAGGAAAAATGCCCAAAAAGCCTCCCCGGGTCCACGTCTCGAGATTGGGTAAAAATCACAAATTACGAACACTCATTCACTCACGAGTCTAACCATACCAAATTTACTCAATTCCGATACCAAAATCTCGATCAAAACCCCAAAATTCGGCATAAGAATTTCTCTCAAAGCTTCCCCAATTTTCCACTCTAAATCACTAATTTAAGTTGATATTAAAGATATAATCATGGGAATTAACCAAAACTAGGTAAGAATCACTTACCCCAAACATACACGCAAGAATCTCTCCAAAAATCGTCTTCTACCGAGCTCCCAATTAATTTTTATGATATAAACTCAAACCCCTCGTTTGTGAACTTTACATTCTGCCCAGGTATTCCTTCTTCGCGTTCGCGGGCTACCCATCGCGTTCCCGATGAACAAAAACTCTCAAAAGCCATTTCTCAAACTCTTCTCAAACAACCTGTAGTATAATAGCTATAACGTTTAGTAAAAAACTTCAAATGACAAATGGTTTAATGTTTTGAAAACTAGATACCAAGATATACAACTTTCATGTTTTGGTAATCTTCCAATTCTTTATAGATATTGTGATATAAGATGCCAAAGTCAGCCCTGTGCAACACAAATTTCTTCTTCATCTTCCCGGACAGTCTGTAGTGTACTAGCCATAACCTTTTATACACAAATCCAAATGCTAAATGGTTAACTTTTATGAAAACTAGACACAAAGGTCTACAACTTTTTTTTTTTAATCATCTTCAAATGACTTATAGATTGTGAGATATGAGCCTCCAAAGTCAGACCTGCGTAACAGAGATTTTCTTCTCCGCGAATAACAGGATCTCTTTGCGAACACGAAGAACAAAGTCCATGAAGCCAAATCCTTCTTTGCGAACGCTAGAGGATCCACACGAACGCGAAGAACAATACCAGAGACCATCATCAGCTATTTCAAAACAACACAAAATGATCCGAAACCATCCCGAAACACACCTGAGGCCCCCGGGGCCCCGTCCAATCACATCTTATCTTGACGGAATAGGTGTTGTGTATTATTTTCTATGTGTGAATACTATGTGCAATGTATATGTGAGGTGAATAGTACCTATACGTTGGTGTCAAGCATGCCCCTGAGTCGAATATTATGAATTATGTGGTTTTCATTGATATTTACTGTGTTATAGCTTGAGTTTCACTTCGTGGTTATTCATTTTGGTGGAAATTCTTGGTAATGAACATTGTTGAGTATTGGGTTCAATTGAGAAACTTTATGTGAAGATATGAACTTGAGTGAGGTTGGTTATAGTTGCGCCCCTTGCCGGGATAGTGATATTTCTACTGTTGTTCCCTTGCCGGGATGTTATGATTTATTATTATTATGGTCGTATTATTGATTTTTCCTTTCCGGACTGTTGTTATTGATATTGTTTGGGTGAGGAAGAGTGTAAAGCACGAAGGGTGATTCCGTGTATTGATTATTGTGAGAAAGAGTGTAAAGCACGAAGGGTGAGGCCGTGTATTGATTATTGTGAGGATAGGAGTTTAAAAGCACGAAGGGTGATGCCTTGCCATGTTATGATATTAAAAACACGAAGGGTGATGCCGTACCGTTTCTATTGATTATTGTGAGGATGAGAGTAAAAGCACGAAGAGTGATGCCGTGCACTTGTATTTATTATTTGGTGAGGATGAGAGTAAAAACACGAAGGGTGATGCCGTGCAATGTCTTCTCTATGATGTTAATTCCTGTTGTTTACGCTGATATTGAATTGTTTTCTTATTTCATTATTTCCTTTATTTGAAAGATCTTTTCCACATCATGTATCTCCTTTTCTTGGTACTTAGTTGTTTACTTCTTGTTATTATTATTCCTTCGATTATTATTAATTGCACAGGTTGTTTTGGTTGTCGTGTCCTAGCCTCGTCACTACTTCGCCGAGGTTAGGCTCGACACTTACTCAGTACATGGGGTCGGTTGTACTGATGCTACACTTTGCACATCTTTGTTTTGCAGATCCCGGTACAGGACCCTACGGACATTAGAGCTAGGAGGCTACCTTCAGTCCACGCGGAGACACCGAGGTAGTCCTGTTGGCGTCCAAAGGCCTTGGCGTCCCCTCCTATTTCATTTTGTATTCTGTTCTAGTAGTCTCAGAAACAGATTTACTTATTTCATTCAGACTTTTGTATGTATTATTCATAGACAGTCCGTGAGTCGTGACTCCACTATTCTGGGATTTGGTTTAGTTTTGTGAAATTTCGTAAAGGCATCGTATTAAATTATATATCTTGCTTCATCTTATATTTTATTCGTGTTAATGTTTTAGTTCACCTGTTTACGACTTATAATAAGGGAATACAGCAAACTGAACATTCACGTTGGCTTGCTTAGCGGGTTCAACGTTAGGCGCCATCACGGTCCAAACGGTGGGAAATTCGGGTCGTGACAAGTTGGTATCAGAGCACTAGGTTTCTTAGGTCTCACAATTCACGGACGAGCTTGGTAGAGTCGGAGGGATCGGTACGGAGACGTCTATACTTATCCCAGAGGCTGCAGAGTTTAGGAATATCTTCACATCTATTCTTCTCTGTCGTGCGATTTGAATTCTAAAGGCTAATTGAATTTCTATTCTATTCTCTCGCAGATGGCGAGAACACATGCGTCTTGATCTACTGCTTAGCATCTCGAGACTCCAGTTGCAGCTCCTACGTGGGGCCGAGGACGAGGCCGTGCTACAGGCCGAGGCAGGGGTAGAGCTCAGCCTAGAACAGCATCCCCAGTAGCGGAGCCTTAGGTAGAGTTTGTCGATGGGGTTCCTGCTCGGACAGTACCGGTAGGACCAGCTCAGGTTCCCGAGGGGTTCATTGCCACCCCGATACTCCAGGATGATCTGGTCTATTTAGTGGGCCTTATGGAGAGCGTGACTCATGCAGGTCTACTTCCTGAAGCACCAGCCATCTCTCAGGCTGGGGGAGGAGCCCAGACTCCCGCCACCCGCACACCAGAGCAATTAGCTTCTCAGCTCCATACTCCAGCACCTCATACAGCTGGGGTAGTTCAACCAGGTATTGTGGCTCAGGTAGGGGAGGGAGCGGCTATGATTGCTGATGCTTTATGGAGATTGGGCCGGTTCACCAAGCTGTTTCCTACTACTTTTAGTGGTGCGCCTTCAGAGGACCCTCAGGATCACTTAGACAAGTTCTATGAGGTTCTTCGGAACATGGGGATAGTTAAGACCAATGGTGTCGATTTGCCACCTTCCGCCTTTCAGGTCCCACCAAGACTTGGTGGAGGGATTTTTGCTTGACCAGACCAGCTGGGTCACCGCTTTTGTCTTGGGCTCAGTTCTCCGATTTGTTCTTGGAGAAGTTTCTTCCTGTTACCTAGAGAGAGGATTTCCGGAGGCAATTTGAGCGTCTCCAGTAGGGTTCTATGACAGTTACACAGTGTGAGACCAGGTTCATCACTTTTTCCCCACGTGCTATCATGATACTCCCCACCGACCGAGAGAGGGTGAGGAGGTTTATTGAGGGGCTAGCTGAGCCGATTATACTGTAGATGGCCAGAGAGACATGGAGTGATATTTCCTTTCAGGAGGCGGCCAATGTGGCTAGACGGATCGAGATGGTGTTATCGCTGGGTAGTGGTCAGGGGTCTGACAAGGGGCCTCGTCATTTTGGCAGGTTCAGTGGTGCCTCATCTGGGGGCATAGATTCTTTCGGTAGAGACCATCCTCCTAGGCCGTTTTAGTCAGCACTTCAGGTATTCCGTAGTGCACCACCAGCTCCTATTAGTGCACCGCCACTCCAGAGTTTTTAGAGTGGTTAATCCGGTCGACAGGGACAATTTCAGGGCCAGCAGTCTCAGTAGCCGAGATCTTGTTATACATGTGGTGGCCAGAGGCACTTTCTTAGATTTCCCCCTCAAGCCTCGAGTGGTTCTCAGCACCAGGGTTCCCGTGCTATGATTCCCGCACCAGTTCCCCACCACCCCCTCAGCCAGCTAGGGGTGGAGGTCAAGGTGCTAGAGGTGGAGGTCAGACTGTCAAAGGTGGAGGTCAGGCTACCAGAGGTAGAGGTCAGCCTGCAGTAGGCCGTCCCAGAGATGTTCAGATTGGTAGGGCCGAGCCCGGATGTCATGCTATTCCAGCTAGACCTGAGGCTCAGGCCTCCGATGCATTCATTACAGGTATGGTTTCAGTTTTTAGCAGGGATGCTTCAGTTTTGTTTGATCCGGGATCCACATTCTCCTATGTGTCATCATATTTTGCTCCTTGTTTGATTATGCCTCGTGATTCTCTGAGTACTCCTGTATATGTGTCTACACCGGTGGGTGATTCTATTGTGGTAGATAAGTCTACCATTTGTGTGTAGTGGTCATGGGTGGTCTTGAGACCAGTGTAGATCTTCTACTCCTTGATATGGTTGATTTCGATGTTATTTTGGGTATGGATTGGTTGTCGCCCTATCATGCTATTCTGGGCTGTCATGCCAAGACTGTGACCTTGTCCTTGCTGGGAGTACCTCGATTGGAGTGGAGGGGGACTCCTAGTCATTCTTCCAGCAGGGTTATCTCATATATGAAGGCTCGACGCATGGCCGAGAAGGGGTGTTTAGACTATTTGGCTTATGTTCGTGATTCTAGTGCCTAGGTTCCTTCTATGGAGTCTGTGCCCATTGTCCGTGAGTTTCCAGAAGTGTTTCCTGCAGACTTGCCGGGTATGCCACCCGACAGGGATATTGACTTTTGCATTGAGTTGGCTCCGGGCACTCAGCCCATTTCTATTCCGCCATATCATGTGGCCCCGCCAGAGCTAGAGAAGTTGAAGGAACAGTTGCAGGATTTTCTAGATAAAGGCTTTATTAGGCGTAGTGTTTTGCCATGGGGTGCGCCGATGTTGTTTGTTAAGAAGAAAGATGGGTCGATGAGGATGTGCATTGATTACCGACAATTGAACAAGGTTACTATCAAGAACAAGTATCCATTGCCGAGGATTGATGATTTGTTTGATAAGCTTCAGGGTGCCAAGGTATTTTCAAAGATTGATTTGAGATCTGGCTACCATCAGTTGAGGATTAGGGCATCCGATGTCCTTAAGACAACCTTTCGCACTCGGTACGGGCATTAGGAGTTCTTAGTGATGTTATTCGGGTTGATAAATGCCCGAGATGCTTTTATGGATTTGATGAACCGAGTGTTCATGCCTTATTTGGATTCGTTCGCGATTGTCTTCATTGATGATATTTTGATTTACTCCCACAGTCGGGAGGAGCACGAGCAGCACCTTCGAGTCGTTCTCCAGACTCTGAAGGACAGTCAGTTGTATGCTAAGTTTTCCAAGTGTGAGTTCTTGTTGAGTTCAATTGCATTCTTGGGTCATGTTTTATCAGCAGAGGGTATTCAGGTAGATCCCAAGAAGATTTCAGCAGTTAAGGATTGGCCTAGACCCACATCAGCTACAGAGACTCAGAGCTTCTTGGGCTTAGCAGGTTACTATCGTCAGTTTGTGGATGGCTTTTCATCTATTGCAACCCCGATGACCAGGTTGACTAAGAAGGGTTCCCAGTTTAGGTGGTCAGATGAGTGTGAGGCGAGCTTTCAGAAGCTCAAGATAGCCTTGACCACGACACCGATGTTGGTTTTGCCCTCAAGTTCAGGGCCATATACTGTATATTGTGATGCTTCTCGAATTGTTCCTTGTACAGTGTTGATGCAGGATGGCAAGGTTATAACATATGCTTCACGTTAGTTGAAGGTCTACAAGAAGAATTACCCAGTTCATGATTTGGAGTTAGTAGCTATTGTTCACGCGCTGAAGATTTGGAGGCATTATTTATATGGCGTGCCTTGTGAGGTGTTCACGGATCACAAGAGTTTTCAATATTTATTCAAGCAGAAAGAGTTGAATTTGAGGCAGAGGAGATGGTTAGTACTATTGAAAGACTATGACATCACCATCCTATATCATCCGGGGAAGCCTAATGTAGTAGCCGATGCCTTGAGTAGAAAGTCAGCCAGTATGGGTAGTCTTGCTTATATTCCGGTCGAGGAGAGACCGCTTGCTTTAGATGTTCAGGCTTTGTCCAATCGGTTCATGAGATTGGATGTTTTTGAGACCGGCGATGTTCTAGCTTATACAGTGGCTCGTTCTTCATTATTCGACCATATTCGGGATCGGCAATATGATGATCTTCATTTGCGTGCCCTTAGGGACACAGTGGTGCCAAGCAGGTTTCGGTTGGCGATGATGGAGTCTTGAGTATGCATGGCCGTATTTGTGTGCCCAATGTTGATGGACTGCGTGAGTTATATTTCATGAGGCCCATAGTCCTTGGTACTCCGTTCATCCGGGCTCCGCAAAGATGTATCAGGATTTGCGGTAGCATTATTAGTGGTGAATAATGAGGAAAGATATCATTGCATAGGTAGCTCGGTGCTTGAACTGTCAGCTGGTTAAGTACGAGCACCAGAGACCCTGTGGATTGATGCGGCAGATTGAGATTTCTGAGTGGAAGTAGGAGCGTGTCACCATGGATTTCGTAGTTGGAATCCCACTGCCTCAGAGGAAGTTCGATGCAGTATGGGTCATTGAGGATAGGCTGACCAAGTCAGCGCATTTCATCCCTGTGGTAGGTTCTTATTCTTCGGAGAGGTTAGCAGGTATCTACATCAGGGAAATTGTTCGCCTTCACGGTGTGCCCGTGTCCATTATTTCTGACCGAGGTACGCAGTTTACCTCACATTTCTGGAGAGTATTTCAGCGTGAGTTGGGCACACGAGTTGAGTTGAGCACAACGTTTCATCCTCAGACGGACGGACAATCTAAGCGTACTATTCAGATTTTAGAGGATATATTGCGAGCATGTGTCATTGATTTTGGAGGTTCTTGGGACCATTTCTTGCCTTTAGCTGGGTTTGCCTACAACAATAGCTATCAGTCAAGCATTCAGATGGCTCCTTATGAGGCGTTGTATGGTAGGCGGTGTCGGGTGCCGGTTGGGTGGTTAGAGCCGGGAGAGCTCGGTTTTTGGGTACGGAGTTAGTGAAGGATGCCTTGGATAAGGTGAAGATCATTCAGGATAGACTTCGTACAGCTCAATCCAGGCAGAAGAGTTATGCCGACCGCAGGGTTCGTGATTTGGCATTCATGGTCGGAGAGAGAGTATTGCTTCGGGTGTCGCCCATGATGGGCGTGATGAGATTTGGGAAGAAGGGCAAGTTAAGACCTAGATTCATTGGCCCGTTTGAGATTCTTGACAGACTGGGAGAGGTGGCTTACAGACTTGCATTGCCACCGAATTTATCAGCCGTGCATCTAGTGTTCCATGTATTTATGCTTCGGAAGTATCTCGGCGATCCATCCCATGTGTTAGACTTCAGCAGTGTCCAGTTGGACAAGGATTTGACCTACGAGGAGGAGCAGGTATCCATATTAGACCGGCAGATTCGTCAGTTAAGATCGAAGAGTTATCCTTCGGTTCGTGTTCAGTGGAGAGGTCAGCCTACCGAGGCAGCTACCTGGGAGTCCGAGTCCGATATGCGGATCCGTTATCCCCATCTATTAACCGATTCATGTAATTTTCTATGTCCGTTCGAGGACGAACATTTATTTTAGAGGTGGAGATTGTGATGAGCCAAAAGGTCATCCCTTATATTTTATGTCAAAACGGTGTTCCGAGGCCTTGAGTCGGATATTATGAATTATGTGGTTTTCATTGATATTTACTATGTTATAGCTTGAGTTTCACTTCGTGGTTATTCATTTTGGTGAAAATTCTTGGTAATGAACATTGTTGAGTATTGGGTTCAGTTAAGAAACTTTATGTGAAGATATGTACTTGAGCGAGGTTGGTTATAGCTATGTCCCTTGCCGGGATAGTGATATTTCTACTGTTGTTCCCTTGCCGGGATGTTATGATTTATTATTATGGTTCGTATTATTGATTTTTCCATTCCGGACTGTTGTTATTGATATTGTTTGGGTGAGGAAGAGTGTAAAGCACGAAGGATGATTTCGTGTATTGATTATTGTGAGGAAGAGTGTAAAGCACGAAGGGTGATTCCGTTGCTGTTTGTTGTTTCTCCTTCCTTATTGTAGTTTCTATGTTGTTAGCCATATTGTGTAGATAATTAGATAGATGTTATGTTTACGTTATTTCTGTACTTATGCATGTTTAGTTTATTAGTAGGGGTGTCTTGACTAGTCCTCGTCACTACTTCACCGAGGTTAGTCTTGATACTTACCGGGCACCGCTGTGGTGTGCTCATACTACACTTCTGCACATTTTTGTGCAGATTCCAGGTTTCGCATAGTCGGCCGATTGATTGTTAGCAGCGTGGTTGCTGTTGTGGAGACTCAAGGTAAAACCGCTTTAGCGTTCGTGGGTTTCGGAGTCACCGTCTTCTTTTTGTTCATACACTGTTGTACTTCTTTCTGAACAGTGGTATTTAGGAGTTATAGAGTAAACTTATGTAAAGCTTATGACTTGTATTTACCAGGTTTTGGGAAAATGGGTAATGTGTAGAGATTTATTTCAAAAAAACACTTAAATGATTCTTATATTATAATTGATGTTTGTTAACAATAGGCTTACCTAGTCCTTCATACTAGGTACTGTCACGATACCCCAAAGAGGGAAAATTGGGTCGTGACAGAGCAATAATACCTAACTCATTTTATAGCTTTGCTGATGGATCTGCCTTAACTGGCCTTCCTTTACCAACTGGGATGTCTATAACCATCTTTCTTCCTATAGATTTCTTCATTTTTTCAAGACCTTTTCCCATTGTCCTTCCACGACCTTTCCCGATACTAGTTGAATCATCTGATTTTAAAAAGTAAAAGTCAGTTCAAAATACTTGCTAAAATTCAGAAATGGTAACCATGTATATATATTATTAATTAATTGCTATGCTACAAATGAAAACTCTACTGTTTCAAGTTTAACATTAATGAATGTTTCAAATGTAAATATATTTGGTTCCAGCTTAAGCACAAAAGAATCCTAGATGCTGGAAAATAAAGATTGCTATTTCTTTCCAGTCGAGGAAAGTAAGAATTTGTTGCAACTTCTTATTGGGCGACAATGAGAAGCTTTGTTTACATCCCCTCTTTTAAACACAACCCGTTTGTTTTATTAAGATAAACTCAAGAATAATATTCCAGTAGGTGTGAAGTTCTTGGCTACCCTTAGTATTTGCTAAAACCAATAAGAAAGAATGTGTGCAATGTAATTTATCAGATAATGACTTCCACATAAATGAAAATCTCCAATATACCTTCGAATTGCAATGGAATTGACCCGACCATAAGAAATTACTTCAATTTTACAGCAAAGGTTTTGATAAAAATAGTACTACCAAAAGTCTGTATTAGAAAGTGCAGGATATACTTGCTGCATATATAGAAAAACAATATGAAATGCACAGAACAAGCCAAAAAAATAGGATCCATAAGAATAAACAACAAAAAATAGGAGAACACCGACAACAAAAAGTAGGAGAACACTGGAAAAAATACATTGCAAAGTGAAGCAAAATTTCTGAACAAGTATGTATCATTCCACCTACTCTATGTTTGAATAAGCTTCAATAGATTGTAATTTGCCACAATGATATATCGAATTATTAATTTGTTAATTATTTGTAGCATAGACATTTATATGTTTATATGCTTTTATTCCATGTTCAACGTATAGGTGAGGTGACGAGTACCTATATGTTATTGTCAAGCATGCCTGTGAGTTGGTTTTTATGATATATCTGATTTTCTTCGATATTCACTGTGTTGTGAAGTAAATTTCATTTTGGAGGTTATTCAATTGATGGAAATACTTGGTTGTAAACACTATTGATTAATTGTTCGGTTGAGGATTATTTTGTTAAGTTATACACTTGAGTGAGATTGGTTATAGCTGTGTCCCTTGCCGGGACGATATTATATCTGTTGTTGTTCCCTTGCCGGGATGTTGTGACTTATGATTTATGTTGTTGATTTTCCTTGCCAAACTGTTGTTCTTGATGTTGTTTGGGTGAGGAAGAGTGTAACGCACGAAGGGTGATGCCGTGTATATTTTTATTGCATTGTGAGCATGAGAGTGTAAAAGCACGAAGAGTGATGCCGTGCCATGATATGATATTTAAAAGCACGAAGAATAATGCCGTGCCTTTTTATTTATTTATTGCTTTGGTGAGGATGAGAGTAAAAGCACGAAGGGTGACGTCGTGCACTTGTTTTGGTGAGGATGAGAGTTAAAGCACGAAGGGTGATGCCGTGCACTTGTTTTGGTGAGGATGAGAGTAAAGCACGAAGGGTGATGCCGTGCACTTGTTTGTCTATGTGGTTATTTCCTGTTGTTATTTTGATACTTAGACTATTGCTTTGTTCTGTTATTCAGTAATTGTTTTCCCCTTGTCCCCAACATGTTTTCCCCCGTTTTTGTACTTAACTGTTTACTTCCTGTCGTTAATTCTGTTATATATTATTGAATTGCACATGTGTTATTTATTTGCCGTGTCCTAGCCTCGTCACTTCTTCGCCGAGGTTAGGCTCGGCACTTACTCAGTATATGGGGTCGGTTGTACTGATGCTACACTTGCACTTCTTTATGTTGTGCAGACCACGGTACCGGACCTTGTGGACACTGATCGAGGGGGTATCCTTCAGTCCACCGGAGACACTGAGGTAGACCTGCAGGCGTCCGCAGGCCTTGGCGTCCCCTTCCATATTCCATTTCATTTCTGATTTTTGTACTTCAGAAACATATGTATTATTGCTTTCACACTATTTTGTGTCACGACCCGAAATCCCACCCTTCAGGCCGTGACTGCATCTAACGTTGAACCCGCTAGACAAGCCAACGTCCACAAGTAATCTAACTTTTGCAACCCAATTCGACAGTAGTAAAGAAAATACCTTTAAAAATCTTAACAGAAATAACGAAACACTTTTGAATTTTAACAGCGGAAATGTAATAGAAATTCGAAAATGCAAGTGAAATGGTAAATACATACGTCATATAAGCCCAAAATTGGGGGGTCACAACTCACGAACTGTCTAAACAGAGTACTAAATACAGAGTCTGAAAAGAAATACATCATTGTCTTGAAACTGGGGGAAAAGATAAGACAATAAGGAATCCAAAGGCAGGAGAGACACCAAGGCCCACGAACGCCAGCGGGTATACCTTGAAACTCTGGGTGGACTGAAGGTGACTCCCTCAATGCAGTCCACTGGGTCTGGATGCGGGGTCTGCATAACATTAAGAAGTGCAGTGTAGCATCAGTACAATCGACCCCATGTACTGAGTAAGTGCCGAGCCTAACCTCGGTCGAAGTAGTGACGAGGCTAGACTTGACAATAACGATAACCTGTCCTATTCTACAGCAGGTAACAAGGACAAGACAAGGCAGAAATAAGAGGACAAGTAAGGGATACGAGATAAGTAATGGGGAACAAGTGAGATGAAGCAGTTAAATTGACATATAGGAGTAAACAAGAAAGGTTTTAACACAATTGCCAATGAAATGAATATAAATGCCAGAAATGCAATAATGGCACGGCATCACCCTTCGTGCTTTTACTCTCGTCCTTACTATGCAAAACATGATGCAATCAATGTCAATCATGGCACGACATTAACAATCGTGCTTTTAATCAATGTAAATCATGGCACGGCATTAACCTTCGTGCTTTTAATCAATGTGAATCATGGAACGACATCACCCTTCGTTCTTTACTTTCTCTCTCTCACTATGCAATGTAATCAAATATCATGGCACGACATCACCCTTCGTGCTTTACTTTCTCTCTCTCACTATGCAATGTAATCAAATATCATGGCACGATATTACCCTTCGTGCTTTACACTCTTCCTCACCAAACAATGACAGATATAATGGCAAGGAATACAGCATAGTGGAAATTCAGTTCGATATCACCCAACAAGGGGAAAACATCAATCAATTTCACAACAAGTGCCCGGCAAGGGTCTCAGCTATAACCAATCATTTCAAATATATCCTTAACAGTTGGGTTTTCAATCAAACCAATATATCATAAGTTCATCAACCAAGATTTCCAACAACAACGACTTCCAAGTAGAGACAAGTTCATAATATAACGAACATGGAATAACAAGATTTTTATCAAAAATAGACTCACGGGCATGCTTGACACACAATGCATAGGTACTCGTCACCTTACCTATGCATTGAACATGATAAACACTTAGCACATAGCATACAATACCTATTCCCTCACCAAAGTTAGGCAAGACACTTACCTTGGGTCCAAAATATAGACCATGGCACGGGAACCCTGATACTGAAACCCACCAAAACCTCGGAGGCAAGACCTGGAAATATGCCCCATACCACCGCATTTGAATCAAGACCTCGGCGGCTGAGAATATTGACCGTGGAACTGACCCTGTCGACCAGAATGACCACCCTGATAGCTCTGAATCGGCGGTGCACTGATGGAAGCTATAGGTGCACTGCGGGATACTTGGAGTGCAGACTGATAAGGCCTAGGAGGATGGCCTCTTCCAAAGGAATCTCTGCCTCCAGATGAGGCGCTACTGAAACGACCGAAATGATGAGGTCTCTTGTCAGACCCCTGACCACCACCTTGGGATAATACCATCTCAATGCGTCTGGCCACATCGGCTGCATCCTGAAAGGAGATATAAGTACCCGTCTCCCTGTCCATCTGAAGCCTGATGGGCTGAGCCAGACCCTCAATAAACCTCTGAACCCTCTCCCGATCAGTGGGGAGTATCAAAAGGGCATGCTTGGCCAGCGTAATAAACCTGGTCTCGTATTGAGTGACGGACATGGAGCCATGCTGTAGACGCTCAAATTGCCTCCGAAGATCCTCTCTCTGAGTAACTGGAAGAAACTTCCCCAAGAACAACTCCGCGAACTGACCCCAAGTCAAAGGTGCAGACCCAGCTGGACTGGTCAAGCATTAATCTCTCCACCAAGTCTTAGCGGTGCCAGAAAGACGAAATGTAGCAAAATCAACTCCATTGGACTCCACAATGCCCATGTTCTCAAGAACCTCATAACAACTGTCTAAATAATCCTGGGGATCCTTTGATGGTGGAGCAGTATATGTGGTAGTAAATAACTTGGTGAACCGATCCAACCTCCACAGAGCATCTGCGGACATGGCTGCTCCCTCAACTACTGGTGCCACAATACTTTACTGAACTAATCCGGCCGTCTGAGGCGCCGGAGTCTGGAACTGGGTGGAAAACTGCTCTGTCATATGAATAGCAGGAGTCTGGGTCCCTCCCCCAGCCCGAGATCTAGATGGTGTAGTAGGAAGAAGACCGGCCTGAGCCACACTCTCCATGTGTCCCACTAAGCGGGACTAGAGCGTCCTGAAGTACTGGGGTGACAATGAACCCCTATGGGACCTGAGTCGGTCCAACTGGGACTGTCGGAGTAGGAACCTTGCCGGCAAAGTCTACCTGTGGGTCCTTTACTAGAGCTGCTGCCCTAGCTCTGCCTCGGCCTCTAGCACGGCCTCGGCCTCGACCCCTCGTAGGAGCTGTAATAGGAGGATCAAGATGTTGGTCGGTCGATGAGCAAGCACGTGTCCTCGCTATCTGCGAGAGAGTAAAATAGGGACTCAATTAGCATTGAGAATTCAATTGGCACGACAGAGAATGAAAGATGTGAAGTTATTCCTAACTTTGCAGCCTCTGGGGGATAAGTACAGACGTCTCCGTACCGATCCCTCAGACTCTACCAAGTTTGTCCGTGATCTGTGAGACCTAAGCAACCTAGGGCTCTGATACCAACTTGTCACGACCCGAAATCCAAGTTTTAACAAATTTTCTCATGGAAGTCTCCTGGCAACCTGCCCGGGCTGTGCATGCATATCTAGGTGAGATTAACAGAGGCTTTCGAGGCCTCGAAACACAGATTTAGCTGGAATTACTTAGGATGACCTTTTGGGTCATCACACCTTAACATACCTTAACCGATTCTTTTGACACTACTTTTAACACACGTTGATTGCAACAACATGTAACGGCGGATCGAAGTAGGAGAAATTTCGTATGATATTCTTGACTCGATATTTGAGATGACATTGCTCCAGCTATAGTACTCTTGGAACTTGACTCGGTATAATTTGATGGACTACTTTTGTTTACAATTTGTTCATATTTTGGTAACTCAGCCACCAAATACTTATCGCGAAACCCCCATTTATTTTTGGAACAAAACAACCATCTTCTTCATAAGAAGTAGTCATACGTTGTATTTGCTATCTTTTATGGTATGATTTGAGAACTCTTCTATAAAATAGATTCCTTGGTTTATTATTTCGGAATCTGATCAATCATTCTAGTTATCTCTAAATAGTCACTCTAATGACATTGCTATTATATTGTTTTGCTACTTGGGTGTGTAGTAAACTTGGATGACACAAAGAGATAATTTTAATACAATGTTTGCACTATGGCTTACGTAAGGGGGGATGAATGGGAGAGGTGATGACTAAGCCTCCTAAATTCTAAAAATGTGACATTTAAGCAATAGTTAATGACTCATTCAAATGGGATAAGGGGGCTTCCACGTTGGGGTTTTTCTATCTTTATCCAAAAATTCTTTTATTAATTGGGTAATATTTGATTAACCAATAATTAACCAATTACCCACATAATTAAGAATTATCTTAACTTGCTTAAAATACTACTCACTTTTAACACACTTTATACACCATACTATCATGGTCATGTGGTACCTTGTATGGCACTAGCCCATAAATACCGAGTATTTTAGCTCTGGCCGTATTTTATCCCAATATGCCAAACTTCGACGAAAATTTATTTTCTTTGACTTGCTTCCCCTCTCAACTTCACGAATTTACTCATTACTTGTTTGAAATATCATAATCCTTATAATCTTCAAATAATCTTTTTCTTGGACTGGTGTTAATTGCCTTATGACAAATTCAACGTACAATACTACAGGGTGAAACATTGTCGTAATTTAATACTACAAAATGTAACATCATCGAAATGTACTACTACATGCCATAACATCATCATAATGTAATACTACGGGACGTAACATCGACGTAATGGGGCGTAACAACCATGGACTTTGTAGTTGGGCTCCCATGGACTTCGAGGAAGTTCGATGCTATTTGGGTTATTGTGGATCGGCTGACCAAGTCCGCGCACTTCACTTCTGTTGGTACTACTTATTCTTTAGAGCGGTTGGATGCGATTTATATCTAGGAGATCATTCAGTTGCATGGAGTTTCGGTTTCCATCATTTCTGATAGAGGTACTCAGGTCACATCGTAGTTTTGGAGGGCCGTGCAGAGAAAGTTGGGTGCTCAGGTTGAGTTAAGCACAACTTTTCATCCTCAGGCGGACGAGCAGTTCGAGCGCACTATTCAGATATTGGAGGACATGTTGCGTGCTTCTGTCATTGATATTGGGGATTCATGGGACCTGTTTCTGCCACTCACGTAGTTAACATATAATAATAGTTATCAGTCGAGTATTCAGATGTCTCCATATGAGGCATTATACGGGAGGAGGTGTTGATCTCCAGTCGGTTGGTTTGAAGAGGGTGAGGCTAGGATCTTAGGAAACGATTTGGTACAGGATGCTTTAGATAAGGTGAAGTTGATTCAAGAGCGGCTTCGCACGGCGCAGTCTAGGCAGAAGAGTTCTGTGGACAGGAAGGTCTGGGATGTATATTTCATGGTTGGGGAGAAGGTTCTGCGGAAGGTGTCACCCATGAAGGGTGTTATGCGGCTCGGGAAGAGGGGCAAGTTGAGTCCCCGGTTCATTGGGCCTTTCGAGGTGCTTTAGAGGGTTGGAGAGGTGGCTTACAAACTAGCTTTGCCACCCAACTTGTCGAGTGTGCATCCGGTATTTTATGTTTCCATGCATCGAAAGTATATTGGTGACTCGTCTCCTGTTTTGGACTTCATCACGGTTCAGCTAGAGGGTTATATGTTTTTTGAGGTAGAGCCAGTATCCATTTTGGGTCGTCAGGTCAGAAGGTTGAGGTCTAACGATACAGCTTCAGTGAAGGTTCAGTGGAGAGGGCAGCCGGTGGAGGATGCCACCTGGGAGACCGAGAGGTGTATGCGGAGCAGATATCCATACCTATTTGAGACTCCAGGTATGTTTCTAGACTCGTTCGAGGACAAACGTTTGTTTAAGAGGGGGAGAATGTAACCACCCGGCCGGTTGTTCTGAGAAGATTAGCCATGTTTCCCCTATTTCTGCTTATCATGTGTTATTTATCTCATTTATTTTGTGTTGGGTCGGTTGGCTCGGGTTCAGAGTGGTTGTGGAGACAAATGAGACACTTAGTCTCTTAAGTTGGTTTAATAGTTGGAAAAGTCAACCAGAAGTTGACTTATAGGTAAATGATCTCGGAATGTGGTTTTTATGGCTCGAATAGCATTGTTAGATGATTTAGGACTTAGGAGTGTGTTCGAAATGTTGTTCCGAGGTCCGGAGTAGAATAAGGCTTGAATTGGCAAAATTGGATTTTTGGCGATTTTTGATCGGCAGTGGAAAATTAGCTATCGGGGTCTGAATGAAATTCCGAAAGTTATAATAGGTTCGTAGGGTCATTTGGGATGTGTGATCAAATATTTGGGTCATTCGGACGTGGTTTGGGTGGTTTCGGCGTCTCTTGCGAATTTCAGAATGTTTAGAAATCCTTAGTCTTGAATCATGGATTAATTTGGTGTCTTCGCACTATTTTGAGTGTTTCGAGGGTTCGACTAAGTACATTTGATTTCATATGACTTTTTGGTACTATTGGTTGACGTCTCGAGGGCTTCGGGATGAGTTCGGATGGTTGACGTATTTGTTTTTGGCATTTAAGGGTTGTTGATGTGATTTCTGCTAGTGATTTCACACCTGTGGAAGGGAAGTCAAAGGTGGGGGTTGGGAGCCGCAGATGCGGACGCTGGGGAGCTTGGACTTTTCCACAGAAGCGGAAGATTTGTCACAGGTGTGATTGGGTGGATCGTTGATGCGAAACTGGTGCATCAAGCGGGTTCTGCACCTGCGATGGTAATTTACGCAGGTGGGGTGCCGCAGGAGTGGGAATATGACCGCGGGTGCGTTTTTGCTGGGCAGAAAGTATAAATACTTGCCTTCGCGAATTTTAGGCTTTTCATCAATTTTGCATACAGGTTGGAGCCATGGGAGCAAATTGAAGAGGGATTTCAAGGGATTTCTGTGGAGATAAGTTTCTTGGACCCAAAAGGCATTTGTATGGTGGTATTTGACAGATTAAGCATGAAATTATGGAATTTAATGGTTAAAATTTGGGGATTAGGGCATGAAATTAGAGACTTTGATTTAAGGATTTGAGGGGTGGTTTATTGTCGGATTTTGATGTATTTGGTATGTATGGACTCGTGAGAGTGTATGGATTCTAGTTTTGCGATTTTTATCGGATTTCGAGACATGGACCCGGGGGGTCGGGTTTGGCCGATTGAGGGATTTTTGTTGTAATTTGGTTGTTTTCGAGTGGGATTTGTTCCTTTAGCGTATTTTCATGATATGAATCTGATTTTGAATAGATTTGGGGCGAACTAAGGCCGAATCGAGGGGAAAAGGCATCGCGGAGTAGATTTTTCATCCAGCTTTAGGTACGTAATGATTGTAAATCTTGTCCTGAGGGTATGAAACCCCGGACATCGCATTGTATCACTATTTTGGAGTGGCGCACATGATAGATGACAATTGTGTGGCGTACACTATTGGGGAATTGTGACTTTGTATGTCCCGTAGCAACTAATAAGTTGCGTATTTTATTACAAATCATATGATATTTTATGTTTTAAAGATTATTACTACGTTTTGGGCGGAATTCCGTATTCGGGCCTCGTGCAAAGTGTTTGGACCCCTTAGGGGCTTTTTACTGCTACTTCCTTCTGTGTTGGTTTAAGATATACACTCAGTCATGCTATGTTTAACTGATTTCGAAATTCAGTCTCATTTACATTATTTGATGCATAAAATGATATTTTCGGTCGAGCACCCTGTTTGACTGATAGCCCGAGTGGCTTGAGAGGTTTGTGACGAAGTGAGGCCGAGGGCCTATGTGGTGAGCATATTATGAGATTGGGTTGCGCGCCGCAGCATGTTACACTATCTTATGCTATGAGAGAGGCCGAGAGCCTGAGTGATTATGCCACGAGATGTCTTGTTATAGCGCTTGGGTTGTAGGTGCCTCTCCAGAGTATGTACACCCCCAGTGAGCGCAGGTACCTACTGAGTGTGAGTGCCGAGTGACGAGTGATTTGGAGGCATGAGTGACATGAGGTTTCCCGATGGGCTGATCCGAGTGATTGTGAGATATACTGAGTGACTGATTCTAAGTGATGTTATGCCTGAGTGGCAGTTTATGAAATATGTTTTTGCCCGAGAGGCTATTTATGATTTCTACCATTTTTACACTAAATTTTGTTTCTTGAATTTCTATGGAAACTGTTGAAAGGTAAATTTCAAAGGATTTTTACTGAAATCGGCTTTTAAGTGTTATGAATTGTCGTATCTATGATTTCGAAAGAAGAACTGTTTTTTCTGTGGATTGATAACTTGTTTTCTGTGTTTCGTATTTCTCAGACTTTATTTACTTTCATTACTAATGAGTTGGCGTACTCACATTACTCCTTGCACCTTGTGTGCAGATCCAGGTGCTAGGGTGGAGTGAGTTGTTTACCTGTCCTAAGGACTCTCGGAGATTTTGTGAGGTAGTTGCACGCGTCCGCATCCCTGCTTTCTCCTTCTTACTTCTGTAGTATTTGCATCTCCTAGACTTATCTTGTATTAGAGACATTGTGTCAGACTTGTATATTTTCATTAGATGCTCGCGACCAGTGACTCCAGGATTTTTGGGTTGTGTTTAGATATTTGGCTTATCATTTTCGGTTTAAAAAGAAATGCTTAAACGACATATTTATGAGTTATCGTATTAGTGATGATATAAACGAAAGGTTCTTTATGTTTGAACTATTGATTTGGCTAGCCTAGTATCGCGGTAGGCGCCATCATGGCTGGGGTAGTTTTGGGGTCGTGAAAGAAAAGCAATTCATGCCAGTCATGAACTGGTTTTCTTATCAGATAGAAACCAATCAATCGCAAATGGGATTAGAAAAGTTTATCCTGAAGCTCACCATGGTATCTGCCTCTATCGCTTTGATAATAATTTAAAGCAAAGACATGCAAAAGCCACAATAATAAATCTTTTTCAAAGCGCTGCTAGATCATACAAACGTGAAGATTTTAATTAGTTAATGTACTAAATCAAAAGTGTTGACAAGAAAACATACAATTACATAATAGAAGAACAACCAGAGATATGGGCTTGATCATGGTTCCCACGACGACGTTACGATATGCTGATAACAAACATGGTAGAATCAATGAATTTTGTGTTACTAAAAGTGAGAGAGATGCCTATTTTAAGAATGTTATATTTAATCCAAGAAAAGTTGGGAGAGTAGTTTTACGAACGGAAAAAAAAACAAATGAAACTTTTCACAAAGTATCAATATGAGGAGAAGAATAGATGAATAAGAAGATGGACATGGCTTGCAAAATGTTTCTGAGCATATTTATTAACTTCAAAATTTACTTCAGCGTGTTTTCTCTAAAGTAATTAACTAATGCATAATTACTTCAACTTTTTATATCTGCTGCAGTGATTTACTGCTTACAGATAAAACACTTCATACTTTTCATATATCTGCTGTAGTGATATAGTTTTTCTTAATTTTTTATTCATTCTTAGGTGTTCAACCTTGATTCAATGTTGTTAGAATAAATACTAAAGTAATGGAATTCATTATTGACTTAAAGAAGAGAACTTGTGACTGCTTGAAATTCCAACTTGATGGATTGCTCTGTCCACACGCAACTACTGCTATTAATAAGAGATATTTGCGGAAATATGATTAATGCTCAACATGGTATTCAAAGGAAACATGGTTCAAAACATATGAAGGACATGTGAATACCGTGGGAGATCAAAATTCATGGGATATTCCACAAAATGTAGAATCTCAGTTCACAAAACCTCCTGATGTAGAGATTTTACAAGGAAGAAGACAAAATAAGAGGCATATCCCGGCGACTGAATCAGTACCATTGAAGTCTACCAAATGCAGTCGCTGTAAACAAACTGGGCATAATAGAACAACTTGCTTGTCTTCTCCAGTACCTCATCCATATTCCAAGACACACGCTGAAAAATACTCAAACGCTCAATAATCCTTGGTCTGAATTTAGACTTTCATATTGAATGATATATGTGAAATCCGATTTTTTCGTAGGATTAAAAAAAACCTCTTCGACTCTTTTATATACTGTTGAAGTAAAAAAGCCACTCATTTTTTGTCACAACCCAAATTCCCAACCTTAGGGATCGTGTTGGCACCTAACACCACACTTGCTAGGCAAACCAATGTTAGAACTAAATTAATTAATTTACATTAAAGTCTATTTAATTATAACAGAACAATTCAAAAATAATTTAAGCTTTATTAAATCCAATTCATAAATTCACGAGTAAGATAATTAATGAATAGTTAAGCTGAATCACTAACTAAATATATAACTATGAGACTACCCCAGGGTCTGGTGTCACAATTCACGAACCACTTAGAATACTACAAATAATGGGCAGAATGAAATAATGTAACTATTCCGAATATAATAAAAAGTGTTTATAAAACTAGGAGAAGACTCCAGGAAATTGCGGACGCCAGCAGATCTACCATGTGTCTCCGAACGATGAATAATAGCTACCAAATCTCCTAGCTTTGTCCGGTACCTAGATCTACACAAAATAGTGCAGAGTGTAGTATCATTACAATCAACCCCATGTACTGAGTAAGTGTCGAGCCTAACCTCGACAAAGTAGCGACGAGGCTACGGCAGAGCATTTACAATCATATTTGAATTCTTTAATGAGTCTGGGGACTCACCCTCTGGATATATGAACCAAAGCAGGAGTATGACGGGCTAACTCATCGAACCTGATGGCATATTCTGACACCGTCATGGTGACCTGACACAACCGTTCAAACCCTATGAGCCACACATTATGGAGATTCCGAGAAACAAACTCTTTCAAAAGCATTTATGAGAACTGAGTCAAATAGTTGGTGTTGCAATGGCTGGTCGCCCTCTTCGTAGCCTATTCACAAACACCGGCGGCCAATTTCTTCTTTTACTATGTTGACTCAACACAGCTGAGCTACCCCATTTATTCATATACCCTTCACTGTTGTTTTGGGATAATTCTCATCCCTATTGACACACAATGATCACATAGTAGAGCGCTATACATATAAATCTTGGCACGAAACATATAGTCTAGAAGCTCGTCAACCATTGTACTCCCTCTGGAGCACCCCAAAATCCGCAACCGTGACTTCCATGCTGAGTAGACCTTCGGTAAATTTAAAGTTGGTTATATAACTCCTTTTGTACTGAGGTATATGGTTATTAAGGAGGCAGACATACCACAAGTCCCAGCTTTATCTCTTGCAAAATCTCAGACGTTATATATCCTTGACAGTGGACTTCCCCACTTGGCACGAAGTCATAGGTCACAATGTCTGATAATCCATACAATGTTAAACTTCACAGCTCATATAAATCAATCTCGTTCAACTTATTCCCATGTTCTGCAATACTTCATAGCAGCGGTCAAGAAAATCATGTGGATCCTCAAAAGATGTACCACTGAAAAAGAGTAGAAATAGTTAGGTAAAGTTGTCCGACCTCAATAAACGGACAAGCGTATCCTGCAACACTGGAGTAGCTATACATCATTCTGGAATCTGAACTAGTCCAACATGTACCGACTAGGATAGAACCTCCACGTCTAAATCCATTTGAGACTTTACAATTGGTACTGATGTTCGAGCTCTAGACTGAGCTCTGCCTCTATCTCTTCCCCCAATTGTAGCTATCATTGGGGCTTCATCTCTTGTCTGGTTGTAGACACTTTGCGCGTTGTCGATATTTTGTGAGAGGACAAGAATAGACGAGTTCAATCATCAATGATAGAATAAATTTGCACGATAGAGTAGAATAGAAGTGAAATTGTTCCTAACTTCATAGCCTCTGAGAGATAAGTACAGAAGTCTCCATACCAATCCTTAAGACTCTACCAAGTTTTTTCGTGAATTGTGAGACCTAGGCAACCTAGTGCTCGGATACCAACTAGTCACGATCCAAATTCCCAACCTTAGGGATCGTGATGGCGCCTAACACCACACTTTCTAGGAAAACCAATGTTAGAACTAATTTAATTAATTTTCATTAAAGTCTATTTAATTATAACAGAACAATTCAAAAATAAACTAAACTTTATTAAATCCAATGCATAAATTCACGAGTAAGATAATTAATGAATAGTTTAGCCGAATCACTAACTAAATATATAACTATGAGACTACCCCAGGGTCTGATGTCACAATTCATGAACCACTAAGAATACTACAAATAATGGGCTGAATGAAATAATGTGACTGTTTCGAATATAATAAAACAATGTATATAAAACTAGGAGAAGACTCCAGGAATCTGCGGACGCCAGCAGATCTACCTCGTGTCTCCGAACGATGAATAATAGCTACTAAATCTCCTAGCTCTGTACGGTACCTGGATCTGCACAAAATAGTGCAGAGTGTAGTATCAGTACAACCGACCCCATGTACTGAGTAAGTGACGAGGCTACGGCGGGGCATTTATAACATAACCTGTGAAAATATTTAATAAAGCAAGAAGAAATTCTAAAATAAATAAAACAATAATTGTAGAAACAACTAAAATAACTAAGCCACCTTTTCTTGGTCTCAGCTATAACCAAATCTCAGGTAAGTTTCCGAATTTCCAAACTTTGCTTTAAAATAAAAGTAGTGCAAAATATGAAAAAAAAAAATAGTAAAGTAAAATAGTAAGTTTTCAAATCTTTGTTTTTTTAAAATCAGTAAAATATAAGTGTCCTCCCTTATTGCTCCTTGTTGCGGCGTGCAAGCCGCTCCCTTCTGTCCACCCTTATCGCTCCTCCCTATATATATAACCTTTANTTGGTTGTATCCTTGGTTTCCTTGTGGTACATAAAGGTTGAGAGGTTTGACATTTCTTTACGAGATACATATATATTTTCCCGTTGGTTTCATTTTTTAGATAATATTCAGGAAGTTTATGAGAAATGCAGTTTACTTTTTATAATTGTTGAGATAAAAGTATTATGAATGGCTTGGCCTGAATTGTGAAAGTTTTCATAAATAAACTGATATGATATGTCTGGTGGGAGCGGGTTGCACGCCGCAACGAGGAGTGATAAGGGTGGACATGTGGGATCGGGTTGCACGCTGCAATAGGAGTAATAATGGTGAGATATATATATATATATATATATATCTCACCATTATTACTCCTATTGCAGCGTGCAACCCGATCCCACATGTCCACCCTTATCACTCCTCGTTGCGGCGTGCAACCCGCTCCCACCAGACATATCATATCAGTTTATTTATGAAAACTTTCACAATTCAGGCCAAGCCATTCATAATACTTTTATCTCAACAATTATAAAAAGTAAACTGCATTTCTCATAAACTTCCTGAATATTATCTAAAAAATGAAACCAACGGGAAAATATATATGTATCTCGTAAAGAAATGTCAAACCTCTCAACCTTTATGTACCACAAGGAAACCAAGGATACAACCAATACTTTTTCAAAATAATTGCAGCAAGACTTAACAAGTAATTAACAAAGCCAAGTAGTCCTAGAAACATCAATGAGCGTAAAACAATTAAGGCATGAATCAAATAAATTGGAAACGGGGAAGGGATCATGTTTAACAAACAATTTCGTGGTGCATAGATACTCGTCCCCACACCTATAAGTCAAGTCTTTGTCCAATTGGACTGAGTTGAAATCTAACACGTGGGACGGGTCACCATAATATTTTCGGAGCATAGACACGTGGAATACCAGATGAACTGAGGATAACCCTTGAGGCAACGCAAGTCTATAAGCTACCTCCCCCACTCTATAAAGAATCTCAAACGGCCCGATATACCTAGGGCTCAACTTGCCCTTCTTCCCAAATATCATAACACTCTTCATGGGTGATACCCGAAGTAATACCCTTTCTCCAACCATGAATGCCACATCAAGAACTTTATGGTTGGCATAACTCTTTTGCCTAGACTGAGCTGCACGAAGTCTCTCCTGAATAATCTTGACCTTATCTAAGGACTCTTGAACTAAGTCGGTACCCAATAACCGAGCCTCTCCCGGCTCAAACCATCCAACTAGGGATCTTCATCGTCTACCATATAATTCCTCATAAGGAGCCATCTGAATGCTCGACTGTTCACTATTATTATAAGCAAACTCCGTTAACGGCAAGAATTGATCCCAAGAACCTCCAAAGTCGATAACACAAGCGCGGAACATATCCTCTAATATCAGAATCGTACGCTCGGACTGACCGTCCGTCTAAGGATGAAATGTTGTACTCAACTCAACTCGGGTACCCAACTCACATTGAACTGCCCTCCAAAAGTGCGAGGTAAACTGCGTACCTCGATCAGAAATTATAGGCACAGGCACACCGTGAAGGCGAACAATCTACCAAATATATAACTCAACCAACCGCTCCGAAGTATAAGTACTGGCCACTAGAATGAAATGTGTTGATTCAGTCAGCATATCCACAATAACTCAAACCGCATCGAATTTCCTCTGAGTCTGTGGGAGTCCAACAACGAAGTCCATAGTGATACGCTCCCACTTCTACTCAGGAATCTCCATTTGCTGAAGCAACCCACCGGGTCTCTACTGCTCATACTTCACCTGTTGACAATTTAAACAATGAGCCACGTAAGTAGCAATATCCTTTTTCATCCTTCTCCCCCTATAATGCTACTTCAAGTCGTGATACATTTTGGCTGCACCTGAGTGAATCGAATACGTAGAACTGTGAGCCTCCTCAAATATCAACTCACGAAGGACATCAATATTAGGCACACATATTCAATCATGCATCCTCAAAACATCATCATCTCCAACTGTACCTTGTTTGGCATCACCGCGTCGAACTGTGTCCCTAAGAACCATCAAATGCGGGTCATTATCCTGTCGATCCCTAATACGCTCAAATAAAGACGACCGAGCAACGACACAAGCTAGAACACTGTTGTGCACAATATCCAACCTCACAAGATGATTAGCCAAGGTCTGAACATCTAAAGCCAACGGTCTCTCACCGACTGGAATAAATGCAAGGCTGCCCATACTTACCGACTTCCTACTCAATGCATCGACCACCATAATGGCCTTTCTTGGATGATATAATATAGTGACATCATAATCTTTCAGTAACTCTAACCATCTCCGTTGCCTCAAATTTAGATCCTTTTGCTTGAACAAGTAATGGAGGCTACGATGGTCTGTGAAAACCTCACATGGCACGCCATAAAGATAGTGCCTCTAAATCTTCAATGCATGAACGATGGCTGCCAACTCCAAGTCATGAACATGATACTTCTTCTCATGAACTTTCAACTGCCGAGACGCATATGCAATCACCCTTCCATCCTGCATCAATATTTCTCAAAGTCCAACAGGGGAAGCATCACAATATGCCGTGAAAGAACCTGAGTCTGATGGTAACACAACACCGGTGCTGAAGTCAAGACTGTTTTGAGCTTCTGAAATCTCACCTGACACTCATATGACCATTTAAATGGGCACCTTTCTGAGTCAATTTAGTCATTGGGGCTGCTATGGATGAGAACCCCTCCACAAAACGACGGTAGTAAAATGCGAAACCCAAGCAATTCCTTACTTCCATGGTTGTAGTGGGTCTAGGCCAGTTCTTGACTGCCTCTATTTTCTTAATAGTTGTTCATAGTCGATTACAGAATTTCCAATTTACTTCACGAAACAATAATCCCCTTTCAACCCTTCACAATGCTGATGACGAGATGCGATGCATGAAGACCTCATAATTATCTACCCAAATTAACGTGTCTCATATAAATCAACATGGTTGGGCACCCACCTCGCAGGTTAAAGCTCAATAATTATAACACGGATTTGACGAATTATGCATAGATAAATTTTATACAAAACATTTCAATTAAACTAGCAGATGTAACGACCTGACCGGTCATTTTACATTATCGGACTCTGTTCCCCTATCTAAGTCTTCCCATAGCGGCTTCTTGTGATTTGTGACTTGCAAGGACTGGTGGTTCAGGATTTGGAAGTGTTTTGAGCAATTTAGGAACACTTGGTTCCTTAAGGTTGGCTTATTTGGCCAAGTTTGACTTCGGTCAATATTTTGAGTAAACGACCTCGGAATCGAGTTCCAGTAGTGTCAGTAGCTTCATATGATGATTTTGGACTTGATCGTATGTTCAGAATGGGTTTTTGATAACCTGGGAGAGTTTCGGCGCCCGATATAGAAATAAGGATTTCCTTAAATTTGAAATTTAGTTTGGAATGTGATTTTTATGATATCGAGGTCCGAATGAAATTCTGAGATCGGGAATGGTTCTGTTATGTCATTTATGACTTGTCAGCAAAATTTGAAGTCATTCCGAGTAGTATAGGCCGGTTCAGCGCATTGAAATGAATTCTAGAACCTTAACTTCAAAGTGTTGATTCAATTAGGTTTTGGGGTTAAATTATGAGTTTCGTTGTTGTTTTTCACGTTCTGAAAGTTCGAGCTAGTCCGTATCATGAATACAGACTTGCCAGTGCCTTTGGACGGGGTTCGAGGGGCTCGGGTGAGTTTTGGACCCCCGGGAGCTAAGTTAAAAAAATAGATTTTTTCTGTCTGGTTTCCTTCTTCATGATCGCGGGAGGTGGGCCACGTTCGCGGAGAAGGAATTGGGCTGGTCTGCTGAATGCTCTTCGCGTTCGCAGGAATCTCTCCGCGATTGCGGAAGGTCGAGTCACTGACCTTCGCGATCGCATGCCTTTCTCCGCGTTCGCGATGGTCTGGATCCCTGGACTTCACGATCGCAGCCTCGCCTCCAAATTCGCGTAGAGGTGAAAAGAGGCCAGGCCTGTTTGCTCTTCGCGATCGCAGGACCTCCTCTGCGTTCGCAGAGGTCTGGCCAGTTGGTCTTCGCGATCGCGGTGATGGGGAAATATGGGCAGTTAATTTATATACGGGATTTAAGTCCCATTCCCCATTTCCATCTTCTTCCTTGAGTTATTTTAGAGCTTCCAAGAGTACCATTCAACCTAGTACTTGAGGTAAGTAAATTCCTTATTAACACTAGTTTCAAGCATCAATTCCTAGATGAATTCTCTACTAAATTATCAAAAATCATGAATTTGGGTAGTACAATTAGGCCTTTTTGAGGAATTTGTGAATTGTCCGTTTAAAGCAATGAATTCAAGTAGAAACTATATAATTTTGATCCTTAGGCTATGGGTGAGGGATTCCTTCGAGAATTTTCGGAATTCGAGCATGCGGGCTCGGGGTTGAAATTTAGAAACTCTTCAAGAATGTGAATTTTGGGATAAATGGGATAATCCCTTTTCTTTGAACATGAATTGATGTAATTATACTATATTTGGCTTGTTGCGAGCCCTCGAGAGTAGAGTTCGGAGTTACGGGCGCATCATTGATCCGAGGGGTAGATTCGACACGAGGTGAGTCTCCTTTCTAACCTTGTAACAGGGAATTGTCCCCATAGGTGATGTATATGCTATGTGTAATTTTTTTGGGGGGCTACGTACGCACCAAGTGACGAGAGTCCGTACGTAGAGGCTATTATTGTTATGTCCAGGTAGTTATGCCCACATCATGCTTTATATGCTTTCCTTGAAATGCTTTATATGCTTTCCTTGAAATGCCTTATATGCTTTCTTGCAACGCCATATGTACTATGAGATCATGTTATGTATAGTATTGTTTCTCTGAGGCTTTATGGAAATTGTTGAATTGAAAGGAATTGGTTATGGAAAGTAAGTTTTATATGTTACTGTGTGTGCATGTGACCGCTTCACAATTTACATTCCGCGAGCGATGTGTGATTTCCCCCACTCTCATGGGAGCGGGGCGTACGCTACGGCGGACTGAAAGGTGCACTTTTGGGATGGGCCGATCGATCCTCGGCAGTGCATAGAGATGATATAATATAGAATGCACTTTTGGTACGGGTCGATCGATCCTCGGCAGTGCATGGACGAAGTTGTACTATATTATGATATGGTTACATTGAAAGACACACTTATGGTTCGAGTCGTTCGATCCTCGGCAGTGCATAGAAATATTTCCTTATGACTCCGGCCGGTTGTCTTATTACTATGTGCGCATGAGTATTTGGCATTGTTTCATGGATATTGACTTGTATTAGATATTTGGGGGAAAGAAAGTGGCCATTGTTATTGTTCCAGTAATGTTTCTCGAATTTCTGTGCTTTATACATAATTGCTACTCACTCTCTTACATGTCTACTGCTTTTATTTTTTTATTGTTATATCATACTGTTGGACCTTAGTGAGTGTCAAGTCGACTTCTCGTCACTACTTCTTCGAGATTAGACGGGATACTCACTGGGTACATATTTATTTAATATGTACTCATGCTGCACTTGTGTACTTAACTGTTCAGGTTCTGAGGCTGGTGCATCTGGTTATCAGGCTGGATCTAGATAGTGACCGTAGCGGACTTGACTTCACGGTGAGTTTCTTCCTCTGGCGATCCCCCGCAGCACCATGGAGTTTCATTTACTTTTGTTTCCCATCTATTCATGCAGACAGCGGGATTGTATATATTATTATCCTTGTATATTCAGTTAGAATGCCCATGACACTCGTGACACTAGTTCCTGGCACACACGTAGTACTTGTTTTGGGATTTTGGGTTGTATATCTACGTGATTGTATTTTGGCTCGCGCTTCTTTATAGCTACTCTATCTACCACTGAGTTATTGTCTTTCGATATCACAATTTAACTTGTTAAATTCGGTAAATGGGTGAATAATTGAATCACGTAAAGAGAAGCACTTAGTGAAATTTACGTTGGCTTGCTTAACCCCGTCGTTGGGCGCCATCACGACCTGGATTGGGATTCTGGGTCGTGAAAGCAGACATGACTTTTTGTTGGTACTATAGTACAAATTTTTATTTTACAAGGGAGAATTTAAACACAAGAATTTTTCTCACAAGGATCTCGTACTTACATAACTTCCACCGCGGCTCGAAGCCCGATTCAAACATATCAAATCATATTAAAAGGCGAGGATCTCACCCTCAATTTTGAATAACAAGTAATATGCATATCGTGCCAATCTAAACATTCCATTTTCTTCTTTTAAATATTTTTCGTTAAATAAAATTATAACACGTAATGATAGACACAATTAGCTCCGTAGAATTTCTCAATACAAGTATTCACATAAGTAGATTTTAGAGTTACCAAGCTCACCCGAGAGTGGAGCATATTAGGAGTACTTTTTTAGATACTCATAATCGAATCAAGTTAAGGAAATTATCACTTTATAATAACTAGAGATTTTTCTTGTAATCCCACCATTTGATATAACGACCTCAGCCATACCATAGAAAATAAATAAACATGTTGGGTCTCCACCTCTAGGAATCTGACCTACACCTTCGACATTCCGACCCCTTTTTCCCTAGATGATCATGTAAGTTAAGTTGTAACTGCAATGGGGCACGTAGCCTGAGTGCTCTGAGGAAGTATGACTCTCCCAAGTCTAGGTCTGTAACGACCCGACCGGTCATTTTATGTTATCGGAACCCGTTCCTCTAAATGAAACTCCCCATAGCGGCTTATTATGATTTATATCTTGCGGGGATGGGTGGTTTGGGGTTCGAAAGTGTTGATAGTTCCAGTAACTTTGTATGATGATTTGGTACTTGGGCGTATGTTCGAAATGGGATTTGGATGACCCGGGGGCGTTTCGGCGCCCAATATCTAAATGAGAATTTTCCTAAGTTTGAAATTTGGTTTGGAATGTGTTCTTATGTTATCGAGGTCCGAATGGAATTCTGAGACCGAGAATAGTTCTGTTATGTCATTTATGACTTGCCTGCAAAATTTGGTTTCATTCCGAGTAGTATAGGTCGGTTCGACGCATTGTTATCAAATTCAAGAACTTGAAGTTCTTAAGTTATGATTCTAGGGGTTTTGGGATATGATTTTGAGTTTTTGGCGTTGTTTTTAGTGTTTCTAAGGCTTGAGCGAGTCCGTCCCATGATTTGGGGATTGTTGATATATTTCGACGAGGGTTCAGGTGGGCCCAGGTGCCTCTTGGGCACCAAACGAGGCAAAAAACCAACTGATGTAACTGCTAGTGCACCTGATCTGGTGTGACCGCAGGTGCGGTTGCCCAGCTACAGGTGCGGGACCGCTCATGTGATCCCATGCATCGCATTTGCGGCCCCAGGTAAGGTTGCACCTTTTCGCAGGTGCGGAAGAACTTCCGCATGAGCGGAGCCGCAGGTGCGATATTGCCCCCCTTGTCCCATTTCCACAGGTGCGAGACCGCAGGTGTGGTCCTTGAGCCGCAGGTGCAAAAACAATGTAGACAGTGTGGTTCTTTAATAATACGGGATTTAGTTCATTTTCATTATCTTCCTTCCTCCATTGTCGACCTAGGGAGCTGGGGAAAGGGCAAATTCACCTATCTACTGAAGAGGTAAGTAAATTCTACTCTAGTACTAGTTTAATACATGAATTACTAATTAAACTAGCTACTAAATTAGTGAAAATTTAGGGATTTGGGTAGTAACCTAGGAATTTCGGAAATTTAGAACATTATACGTCAATGTGCTATGAAATCAAGTAAAAATCATCTATTAATGATCGTCAATGTGCTATGAAATCAAGTAAAAATCATCTATTAATGATCCTTAGGCTATGGGTGAGTGTTTCCTTTGAGAATGTTTGGAATCCGAGTGGGCAGGCCCGGGGGAGAATTTTGTGATTTCTTCAAGAATGATGAATTTACTAAATAAGTAGGAGAATTTCCATACTTTGAGCATGAATTGATATATTTGTATAACATTGGCTAGTTTCAAGTCCTCGGGTGTAGAGTTCATAGTTTTGGGTGCGTTCTTGGTCCGAGAAGTAGATTTCGGCACGAGGTGAGTCTCCTTTCTAACCTTGTAAGAGGGAATTGTCCCCATAGGTGATCTAAATTATATGTGTTGTTGTTTGCAGGGGATACGTACGCACAAAGTGACGAGAGTCAGTACATAGCGGCTATAATTGATATGTCCGGGTAGTTAGACTCACATCATGCCTTGTATTCTTTCCTGTAATGCATTATATGTTATGAACTCATGTTATATGTAGTATCGTCTCCCTGAGATCTTATAGAAGTGGGTAATTGGAAGAAGTTGTTTATGGAAAGCAAATGTTGAGGGTTATTGTGTGTGCATGTGACCGCTTCGCAATTTATATTCCGCGAGCGGAGTGTGACTTTACCCCACTCCCATGGGAGCGGGCCGTACGTCACGGCGGATTTAAAGATGCACTTATGGTTCGGGCCGTTCGACCCTCGGCAGTGCGCATGTATGATTATGGTAAAGTTGCACTTATGGTTTGGGTCGTTCGACCATCAACAGTGCACATATATGGTTATTTTATGGCTTAAACCTGTTGTCCTTACCTCGAATGCGCATACTTGATTGTTACTGATTTCACAGACATTGATTTGACAGATATTTGGGGAAAATGAAGTAGCAATTGTGTATTTACTTCCATCACTTACTTGGATTCTGTGCCTTATATGTATTTGCTGTTCATTTCCCTTACATTCCTACCGCTTTCATCATATACTGTTATATTATACTGTTGGACCTTAGTGAGTGTTAAGTCGACCTCTCGTCACTACTTCTTCGAGATTAGACGGGAGACTCACTGTGTACATATCTATTTATGTACTCATGCTACGCTTCTGTACTTAATTGTACAGGTTCTGAGGCTGGTGCATCTCGTTATCAGACCGGAGCTAGATTCTGATCACAGTTGGACCTGACTTCACGGTGAGCTGCTTTCCCTGACAATCCTCGGCAGCACCCTAGAGTTTTCTTTTGCTATATTCCCGTCTATTCCTTTCAGACAGTGGGACTGTATATATTATATCTTGTATATCCTGTTATTATGCCCGTATGACTTGTGACCCTAGTTCCAAGCACAAACGTAGTAGTTATTATGGTTGAGGGTCTGTATATATATAGGCTCGCGCCTCCTTATTGTTGCTTTTGATTTAAACAGGCTAATTACCCCTTTTTGGTTAATGTTTTAAGTTTTAAAATTGGTTTATGATGAAATATTTAATCAAATAAGGTGGAACCCTTAGTAATTGAGTGTTGGCTTGCCTGACCGCACAATTGGGCTCCATCACGACCATAGTTAGGACTTTGGGTCGTGACAACATGGTATCAGAGCTCTAGGTTCACGTAGGCCTCACAAGTCACGGCTAGACCTAGTAGAGTCATGCGGATCGATACGGAAACATCTGTATTTATCTTTGGGAGGCTATAGGGTGTTAAGAAATCTCTCTTTATTCATAATCTGTCGTGCAGTCGATGGTTTACTAAAACTCATCCTTCTATTCTCTCACCGATGGTGAGGACGTGTGTATCCGATGTTCTAGACCCGGGAGATGCTGCTACCCCCACCGTCAGAGGCCGTGGCAGAGGCCGGGGGAGGGCACTGGCCCGAGGTAGGGGACGAGGGCATCCCAGAGCTATTCCGGTTGCACCACCACCAGAGGATAATCTTGTAGAGGAGCAGGACGAGGTGCCTCCAGCAAATCCTGCCCGAGTGGATTTCATGACGGCGCCAGGCTTCCAGGAGCTCATGGGCCGTATGATGAGATTTATGGACACCATTGTATTGGCGAAAATATACTCGCCATGTGGGTCTATTAAATGACAGCACGTGTCAGCAAAGCTTGGAGAAAAGTGAAGAATGACATATGAAGATGATATGCGAAAC